>RJWH01000279.1:655378-921194 GCA_004363575.1 Solenodon paradoxus | reverse complement strand
CTGCTTTCATGCAGCAATGGCATTTTTTTAAAAAAAGGAAGATGAGCAAGAAAGTAATTTAGAACAGTATTTAGATATTTTTGAGTCGTTTGCAATTTAGTATGTAATATATAATGCACAAGAGAAAAGTAGAGTTGATGCGTATAGCTTCCAGAGAAATTAAATGAACACGTGGATTTCATTCATTAAACAGAGCTTTACTAATTAGTAGTTTGCACTTCTTCAATTAGGTCCTTTTCCCTACAGCCAGAAATAAACTCTATCCCGAAATTTGTGTATGCTCCCTAAGCTTTTCTATGTAGTTTTATCACACATAAGGCATTCCTAAATGGCTTGTTTAATTTTTACAATTTTGACATTTTTTTATCAATGGACACATGTACATATTTTCCGACTTATTTCTTTTGCTTGTTTTTGAAACTAATCTATGTTAACACATGTAGGTGGAGCTTTTTCTTTTCATTCGGCTGTTTTGCTCTGTATTTGCTGACATTTTGATTGTTAGCAGTTTTTTGTTACTGCATACAATGTTGCCATAAATATTTTTGAGCCTGTTTCTTGGTGTATTTTTGCAGAGGTTTAACTGCAGATTTGCTGAAACAGATTGTACATCTTCAGTTTTACTAGTAAAACTAGATATTTCCCTAGTGGTGGTACCAGTTTATCCTTTTTTTCAGGAGTGTAGGAGAGTTCCAGTTAATCTACATTTTTGGCAACAAAAATAAATAAAATACTAGTAGCCACAAGCAAAGTAAAATATATAAGAGTGAAAAAAAAAACCTGTAGCTATTTGCATATTAACAAGAGACACGCCTAAAACAGAAGGACATAGACAAGTTTAAAGTTATCAAATCAAAGATATATATACCACAAAGGTCATTCAGTACAAATATCAAATAAACTTTACTGGAGAAAATAAGCAGAGAAGTAGCAAAGCTCTCATGACCTTCCAAACACAGGGCTCCTACAGAGTGGAATCTGGCCCCCACACATTAGGACAATTCTATCATTATGGAAGTCCCCTGGTTATAGAAGTGCCTTGTTAGGAAGGGAGCTGCTACAGCCTGTAGATTGGTATCAGTGTGTTCTTCCCTTAAGCTAAAACTGCCAATCCAGCTCTCTGACAAGCTGCTAAAGAGTTGAGGAAATGATCCCATGGGTCACATTTTTATTTCCTGATCCGAAAAATAAGGGATATTTTCTTGTGACTTTAAATTGATTTCCCTGTTTATCAATAAGTTTGAAGAACTTTTCAAATACTCTTTGGCTATTTTTGTTTACCATTTTTTCTTCCTAATTATTTGAGGGTGCTTTATGTTAATGTAACAGTAAGTTGCATTTCTTAATTTTTGGCCTACATTTCCTTCTTCACCCTCCCTCCTTCACCCTCCCTCCTTCACTCTCTCCCTCTCTCCTATTTGAAAGAACTGCTACTTTTAATATAGTTACATTTTTCCTTAAGTTTAATATAGTTTAAAGATTAAATTAAAATCTCATTTAAATAATGCCCTCCTGGTTCAGCATTAAGTCTGCATTCAGATGGTGTAGTTCATGTAAAAGCCTAGCCACCAAGTCTGAGACCTGCCATGAGGGTGGGAGGACAATCAATATAAATAACCAAATGAATGAATAGATGCTTCCTGCCTCTCTACCTGCCAACCTATTTGCCTTCATTCTTGCCTGCTTCCATCCTTTAAATAAATTCTTAAAAAGCAAAAGAATCCTTTCTTAAACAAGCTCTTAATGATATTCTAAATTGCATATTTAAGATAATTTTATACTGAGTATCTAATATTCCATAATTTAAAGTTAAGTTTTTATGTTCGTGCCAGATGGATTTCTGTTTTATTTCGGTTGTCTCAGCATCATTTACTATAGCATTTTTTTCCACTGACCTTCAATGTCACCTTAAATTTACCTGTATGTGTGGTTCTGTTCCTAGACTCTCTTTCATCAATACTGTGACCTTGTGATAACTTTTGCTGTCTGGGGAACAAGTCCTTTTACCTTGCTATTTTTTTCAGAACTGTCTAGGTATTCTTTATTCTTGCTGCTGCGCCATACAAAATTTAACTTGTCAAGTTCCATGATAAGCTGTATTAGAATTTGATTACTGTTGCATTGAACCTTTGAGTTTATTATAGAAAACATAGTATCTTGATGGTAACTCTTACTATCATTGAGCTATTTCCCCTCTTAAAATCTTTCCCAAACATTTCATCATTTTTCACATATAAATTTTGATTTTAGTTCAGAATTATTATGCGGTACCTTGCTGTTGTCGTTGGTGCTATTATAAATAGTATTTTAATTAAATATTTTGGCAGATTATTGATGGTATATAGAAGTGTTTTTGAGGTGGGCCCTTGCAGAGTAGTGGTTAGGTTAACAGCCTCCAAAGGAGCCAGGCCACGTATACCTGGGTTTGAGTCCCAGGTCTGCGGGGGAAAACAACCAATGCGAACAACTAAACACAAATAAATAAAATATTTCTTTCTCCTCTCTCTTCTTGTCTGCATGTCTCTGCTCACCTTCATTCCTGTCTGCACCTTTCCTTTAAAAAAAAAAAGTGTATTTGACTACTTTTTTTTTTTCTGGCCATCCCATTCATCCCCAAATTCCTAATAATTTTCTATAAGATTCTTTTGGATTTTCTATTTATATATAGATAATTAAAATTGTTAGCAATTCTTACATTTATTTTTCTTGCCTTTTTCCCAGTTGAGACTTGTGGTATCATATTTAATAGAAATGGTGTTTCAGTTAAGATGGAGTTTTGCCTTATAAGTAAAAGTGTCTTAAATACACAAAGGTATGAAGACACACAGACACACACGCACACATACAATCTTAAACACACAGTATTTGACATGTCAAAGAAACCCAGAGGAATGCAACTTTGTGTGGTAGTATCACTAAGACTTCAGGGATACAGATTCCTTCTGTCTTTTTCTACTTGGCTTAGGATCTAGTACTGTCCTTAAATTCACCTATTTGGCCAGGATAGATACGAGTGTCCATCACTCCAGGCAGCAGATTAGTGGTCTGGAAAACTGTGTAACTCCATGGGAGTAAGCTCTGATTAAGAACATTTCCTGAAGTCCTTCAGAACTTCAAGTTCTACTTCAGTAGGTTAAAGAATTTTCCTTTTATAATTCGTTAACTGGTTATGGGATTTCTTTAAAGGCATTATTTTACTTTAGTCGAGATGATTGAAATGAATTTATTTTCCAGTGTTGAATCACACTCACCTTCCTGGATGAAGCATAGTTTGGTTATAATTATTTTATTTGTTTATTTATTTTAATGATAGGTGCAGGCAGTAATGAAGGGGAGCAGAGACAGGTAAGCAGGAAGAGAGAGAAGAAAGAAACACTTTCATTTATTTTTAGTTAGTTGTTCCTCTTGATTGTTCTTCCCAGCCCCAGGACACAGACCTGGGTCCTTGGAATGTATGTGGATTGCGCTTGGCCAGAGGTGAGGGATTAACTTTTACTCCACCAGGGATAATGATGATCTTTTGTTATACATTCCTGAATTTGATTTGCTGCTGTCTTGTTTAGAATTTTTTTTTTTTTTTTTTATAAGGAAAGGTATGGGCAGCGATAAAGGTGAGCAGAGGCAGGCAGGAGAAAGATGAGGAAGAAGCCAATTTATTTTATTTAGTTGTTCATCTTGGCTGTTCCCACCAGGTCCTTGGGATATATGCGGGCTGTGTCCAACCCCTACTCCACCAGGGTGTGCCTTGTGGATAGGACTTTTTATATCCATGTTCATGAGTGAGACTGGCCTGTAATTTTTCTTATATAATCCTTATCAGTGTCTGGTACTAGGGTTATACCAGTTTCATGAAAAGTGTTATGGGAATACTTCTCTAATTTGTGTATAAAATTCAAATTCATTTAGGTAGGTTAAGCAATTTGGGTCTGGTATAATTACCTGTACTCCCTGCTTTCAGCATATCCTACAAGTTTTCATAAATATATGTCCATTGTCACTAAGTATTTTCTAGACTCCAACATATTTCTTCTTGGACTCATGAGTTGTTTTTTTTCCCAAATATCTAGGTTTTTTATTTGAGTTACTTTGTTATTAATTTCTAATGTAATTGCTTGTGGTCAGGCAGGATGGTCTGGTACAAATTATCTGAAAGTATATGAGATTTACTTTAAGGTTTTTCAGTTACATGGATAACTTATGTTTCATGCGTGTTTAGAAAAAAATTGTGTTTTCCAGTTGTTGGATCAAGCTTATTAATAAGTTATCTATTATTTTTTCTTAATGTCTCAGTTATCAATGTAATTGTGTTAAGTATTCTGTAGATGTGGCATTGTCGATTTCTCCTGGAACTTCAGATGTTTGTGCTATTTTTGAAGCTTTGTTATTCAATACAGACAAGATAAGGACTGTGAAGTAAAGCAATATGGTGACTATCTCTAATCATGCCTTTTGCCTTAAAATTTATTTAGTTTTCTACTATAGATATACCAGTTTTGGTTAGAATTTGGTTATTGTATCTTTTGCATCCTGTACTTGACCTAGGGAAAACAAGACCCATGGGTTTATTTCTTCATCTCTTTGGCAGCTTGTCAGAGAGCTGTACTGGCAGTTTTAGCTTAAGGGAAGGACAGACTGATACCAATCTTCAGGCTGTAGCAGCTCCCTTCCTAACAAGGCACTTCTATAACCAGGGAACTTCCATAATGATAGAATTGTCCTCATGTGTGGGGGCCAGATTCCCCTCTGTAGGAGCCCTGTGTTTGGAGGGTCATGAGAGCTTTGCTACTTCTCTGCTTATTTTCTCCAGTAAAGCTTATTTGATATTTGTACTGAATGACCTTTGTGGTATATATGTCTTTGATTTGATAACTTTAAACTTGTCTATGTCCTGCTGTTTTAGGCGTGTCTCTTGTCAATATGCACATAGCTACAGGTTTGTTTTTTTTCACTCTTTTATATTTTACTTTGTTTATAGTTACTAATATTTTATTTATTTATTTTTATTTCATTTCTATAGTAATTTTGTGCTTCCTGTGTGTTTTTTTGGAGGGTTTTTACTTGTATTTTTTTCTTTTGTTTTGAGTTAACTTTTTGTTTTTTTTTTTTCCTTAATTCCACTTTATTCCTCTGTATTGATTTGAATGTCACATATTTTTATAGCTTTCTGTGAATTCCTAGCATATTTTATAATTCATACTAAAGTGTAAGATTACTTTACTAGGCCAAGACAAGGACCTATAACTTCTTTTGCCTTTCCCCCCAATTTGAATACTGTTTTTTTAGTTTTAATTCTATCTTGATTTCTTATAAGACATTGTTATTGCTTTATATAATATTTGCTTGAAATTACTCACATATGTATAATTTTCTATATTTCCTTTTCTGTTTACTTCTTAGTCCTTTTCCTGGGATTATTTTTCTCTTTGAAATACCTCTAGAAGTCATTTTAGTGAGAGTCTGTTGTTGTAAGTTCCATCAGTGTGTGTTTTTCTGAGAATGTTTACTTTTTTCTAGTTCTTAAAAGATAGTTTACTATATTTCTGTGGCATATAATTCTAAATGAACAGTTAATTTCTCTCAAAACTAATGATTTTATTTTACTTAGGTAACACTTACTCTTTTAAATTGCATTCTATTGTAATCATTCATGTCTTTGTGACCCTCAATTTGTGTTCTGTTATTTTACTGTATAATGTGTCTTGATGTGGATTTCTGCTTAGTTTGCTGGTGACTATGTTGTGTCCTGCCAGTCTGATAATTCCTAGTTTGTCAGTACTGCAAGACTACAACCATTATCTCTTTGAATAGTTTCTCTTTTCATCCTTCCGGAAATCTGATAGATGTAAGAAGGACCTTTTCTCAAAACAAATTGTTTTCTTCAAAATAATTGTTTGATTTTTGTGACAAGTAGACTGTATAATTGTAAAATAACTTGTTAAATTTGTGTTGTTTGAACCTAATATCACCAGTTATCTAACGTAACTAATTTTGCAGGTTCTGCATGGGAAAAACTACTCATTTGAACTCACATGCAAAAAGAATTGTCTAAAGAATTTCTCTACATGAATAAATAATTTTGACAGAAAATTGCCCTAAATGGAGGATAAGGGTATCTGGAATCTCTCATATATACGCTCTATGATGACTCTGTATGGGAAAAGCGTTCAACATTGTACTTAGAAATGTGCATTTTTTAATCCTTTTAGAGTTGAAAGACATATATTTGATTTTTTTAATATAAAAATCTGGTTTTAGTTTACCAGAAGGTAAAGATAGGGGGTTATTTGGTGAAAAAGTACATTATTCATAATATTTTAAAAGATTATTTCCGATTAGTGAGAGTGCCATGATTAAAATGTACATACTCTGACATTAAAATTTTGTTCTATAAGTAGAAAGTATTCTGTCTTTGGAATTTTATCTGCTTGTTACAAAAGAATATTTATATTGAAAGATAATAAGTATCTTCAAAAAAAAAGCACCTCATTTGCTCTTGATCTCTATTCAGTGGATTTGATTATTTGTGCTGATGTCTGGATAATATTTTCATCTTTCAATTTACTAATTATATTACGACTCATTGGTTCATTTTAATTTTAATACTATTTTATATTTGTTTCTGGAAGTTCTAGTTTTTTTTTTTTTTTTTTTTTTTTTTTTTTTTTTTTTTTTTTTTTTTTTTTTTTTTTTTTTTTTTTTTTTTTCTTTTACAAATCTTACTATTGATAGTCATTCTCTTATCATAGTTTCAGGTCTCTATTTCTTCATATACTACAAAATATAAAGCAAATCTGTTTTTAGTCTAGTTTAGAAACCACAGTCTTTTGGGGTCAGATTCTATAAGTTATTTAAAAATTATGCTGATTTCCTCGCTATGGCTTGTTTCTTCATTTGTATGGTAATTTTTAATTATGAACTCATGTTTGTTGGAATTTTTTGTTGATTTATTTTTAGTTTTATTTGAGGGTGTGTTTCTCTAGAGAAGATTTGTTCCCACAGTGTTTGGGCCCCAGGCATTATCCTTGTTCTGTGTGGGACATGGATCATTAAAATCTAGACTTTCAGTCATTAGAAACCAGCAATGGCTACAGGGAAAATATTAGCCTTAATACTTTCCCATATATCTCTTGTGGATTTGTAGATTCTTGTCCTTCTGAGTTTTCCATAGAATTTCTTTCTTCTCTTGTTAGCTTAATCATACCCTTAAAAGAAAAGTGTTCATATTTAGGACATTAATATAGATGCTGAGCCAATGTAGATTCTGTAAGTTGTTCAGGTTAACGGGGTGGTCAGAAAGGTGAAGTAGTAGGGTATTGGAGAGTGGCAAGAATGAAGTGTAAAGCTAAGTAGATACCAGAGCTTGGAATGTCTTCCTTATATGCCATGCCAAGAAGTTCAAGTTAGTAGTGATGCTGGAGGAGAGCATGAGACAGGGTGTAAAATGGTTAGTTTGAGTTTTTAGGCTGAACATTCTGGGTTCAAAATGAAGAATGGCTTGCAATATCCTAATAAAGGTGTGTTTGATGTAAGTAGCATGACCACTTTAAACCAGTTTAAGAAAGCCCTGGTGGAGTAGTAGTTAGGCCTCCTTTGTCCCTAGTGCTATTCACATACATCCCAAGGACCCAATTTTGTGTCCCAGTGCTAGGGGAAACAACCAAGGTGTATGGCTAAATAAAAATAAATAAAAACATTTCCTACCTACTTGTCTAATCACCTTCATTCCTGCCTGCACTTTTTCTTTAAAAAAATAAAACCAACTTTATGGTAAAATGTGCATAATATGAAATTTGTCATTATAGGTGCACTCTGGTGAAGCAGCGTTAGGTCAATCACCTCTGAAGGGATAAGCCACATACCCCTGGGTTTGAGTCCCAGGTCCAGGGAGAGGTAACAGTGTGAACAATTAAATAAACAATTAAATAAAAAATTAAAATAAAACAAAACATACTTTTCCTCTCTCTTCCTGCCTGCCTGCCTGCTTGCCTGCCTTCATTCCTGCATATACCTTTCCTTTTTAAAAAAAGTCATTTTAATCATTTTTCATTGTACAGCACAGTGACATTAGGTACATTCACATTGTTCACAGCTTTCACTGCCATCTATCTCCAGAACTTTTTAGGGCCCTATATTGAAATTCTGTGCCCATTAAACAGAAACTCCCAATCTCTCCCCTCCCCTTAGCCTCTGGTAACCACTATTATATTTCCTGTCTATGAACTTGATTGTCCTAAATACCTCATTGTAAGTCGATCATACAATATTTTCATGTTTCTACTTGATTTATTTCACGTATTATGTCTTCACAGTTCTTCCATGTTGTAGCATGATCAGAGATCCATTCCTTTTTTAACAATACTCCACCCATTTGTGTATACCACATTGGCTACCCATTCTTCACTTGATGGATATTTGAGTTGTTTTTACGTTTCCACTTAAACTTAATTCAAAAGGAAATGAATTTAGGACCATTTCGGGTTATCATGACTAGCCTAAGGTTTATTGATGTTACAAGGGACTGGAGTCATGCATAGGAAAACTTTCTGCTGTCTTTCATCTCTTTGAGACTAGTTTCTCCCATCATTTGTTGTTTCATTGTTTTATAGACCTACTTGGTTGTCCTAGGCTTTGTGACCAGCTCTTGGGAGAATCTTTTTTGTCAGCTTTAATCACTTGACCATACATCTTCCAGACAGTTATGGTGTGGAAGATGATTTGGAGAGGGCTGTGTACAAATTATGGTTACTGGGAATTCACTGTATTGGATAGATATCCAAAAGGGTTGCAATAATTCATATTTGAGTTGCTGGTGAACTGAACTCAAGTACTGACAGTAACTCAAGTAGTGTCAGTAGGAGGAGAGAGGAGACAGAAGTTATGAAATATCACTTGAATTACAGGACTTAGTGGTTGGTGGAAAGGTGGTGAAAAGGAGAGGGTAAAATTGAGGTAGCACTTACAGTTTTGTTGTTAGCAGATGGTTGGGCCATAATGGTTACTTCTGAGATGGAGAAGAGAGGAGGGATAGTGATATTTGGGAGATGACTCAGGCTTGAACATTGAGGTAGTATAGCACAGACTGAAAAAGATAGATTTAGGAGCAGACACACTGGCATTAAATACTGATTCTTTTCTCTAAACTGACTTGTACAAATTACTCATCGGAATACTTTCAGAGCTGCAGTTTCTCTCTTAACTTGAGAGATAAATAAGCTTCATAGGGTTATTGTAAGCATTAACTGAAATGTGTATAAAGCACTGAACACAATGCCTTGTTATACTTAGTAATTAAATCATAAATCGTAACTTATAACTGTTATTGTCATGGCCAGATGGCCCGCAAGTATGTACTGAGATATTGGTCATCTTAAAAGTATTAATCAATATTGAGATAGGGAGGAGGGAAGAAAATTCCTTCCCCAGAAGGAAGAAGGTTAACAGAGTTCTCTGTGTTTTTTTCTTGTGTTTATGTACATTTTGATTAAAGGTAGTGAGGAGTAAAACAGCCAGCTCTGGTTTACTCAGGAAACAAATCTTCTGACAGCAATGCTTGACTAGACCTCTAGCAACTTGTTAGCCACTTGCATGGCTGGTGTTGGTTTTACACAACACTCAGCACCATGCTTTGTGCCCATTGGCATTGTGAGAGGCAGGAGAGAAGCAGGCAAGAGACTGCAAGTAGATTGACTAGTTCTTTTAATTTGATTATATTTCTCTAGACCATTGAATTCAATTATGTTTCTTTGGGCCCTAACGCCATCTTTGCCTGCTGTTTGCCCCTCAAAGCATGTTGGTTGAATGAACTAAAAAGTGAACAAATGAAAAAATAAGATACAATTTTAGAAGTTTGTTTATATGGTGAGGAAGTGAAGACTTAAAGATGCTGTTAGGTTGAATTGAAAGTTGAATGATGTAGGTTTTTTACTGGGCAGTTTGTGGTGTGAGTTCCTTTGGAAGTTGAATATGATGGTTTCTGTTGTGTTTTAAATGTGTTTAAATTAGTAAATTGAGAAATTTAAAGACTCACACAGAAAATCCTTATTTTTTTTCCTGAGTCATTCTAGGTTCCCTAGTGTTATAAAGAGTTGTAAAGAGGTGTAACCTCACATCTGATGACTTCATTTTTCCTTAGCACATTATTTAAATGCATTTACTCACCTAAAATATTTGCTTTATGTGAAGAGATGCTGTTTGTTAGAGTTGTCTGGAACCTTTTTCAGGATTTTTCTTTTCAGAGTTGCAGCACTGAATGCAGTGGATAGAAACTACTATTGTACTGGAAGGTATCAGTGTTGTTGAAGTCCAAACCAGAATGATTAGTATATGGCAGTTATTTGGAGTTATGCTTATAGCTTTTCTAAGACATAAAAATATCATTGTGCATTAATTTCAAAGAATCAGTAAAACACCATAAAGCCTCTAAATTGCCATTTTAGTCTGTGAATAAAAGCCAAATGATATAAATGAAAAGTGTAGATTGTTTTTAAGCCTTCAGAAGGCAGCAATCTTACCTTTTAAATTTCTTATCTCCCTGCCTTCATTAGGAAAAAGCAAATTCTGATTTGCAGTTGAATGTGCTGGCTTTAAAAGAATAGAAATTTTGTATTAAACATTATATTTTATAGAATACATTTTGAACTTTTTGATACATAGGGATTGGTTTACAGTGATGCTCCTCTTAAATGTAAATTATGATGGTACAGTTTCTTCAATAACATTAATAATAAAAAGTTAATTTATATTTTTAGTATGTTTGAAATATTTCATAATAAAAAACAAAGATAGAAAAATAATAAAAATAAGGAGTTGTTTTTGTGTTTTCGGTAAGACATTTTATTAGTGGAGTGCCTCACATAGTAGGTGATCATATATACCTGCTGAAGAGTAGGTTACACAGAGAATTATCTGGTCCCAAATGCTAAGATTGAAGACATTGAGAAACCCTGGTCTAATATAATGGTATAATCCCTCCCCAGCCCCCCAAATTAGTAGGAATAGCAGAGACTTGATTATGCTGATCTGTTTTTCATTGTAAGAATAAGGGGGTGTTAGAGGGGTTTAAAAATAATTTAGAAAAGTCATTTCTTGGTGACTCAAGACAGCTGAGGCCACTGGGTGCAGACCATGTAAAGCACAAGAACCTAGGGACAGTGCGGGTGGGGAGGAAGATAGGAAACAAAAATTTAAAAGAAGTCTTATTACTGTTAGCTTCTTTATTCTGAAAATTGTAGGGTTATTACTTAAGAAGAAAACAAAGATCTCCAAATACAACAAGAACAAAACTAAAGCAAAACTTTCCTGGTAATTCTAATTGTTACTTTGAGGTCCTATTTACTTATAAAATAATTGAGGACAATAAAATTGGGTAACATTACAAATGATTCAAAGGAGAATTCAAAGTATTACCATAGATTATAGTCAAATGGGGAGTGTCGAATTTATAAATGGCTATACCTTGCCCATGATGATGTGTGATACACCTCATTTCTATGAACAGGAATTGTTTGCATAATTATCTATTTAGTATAGGTTATCACCTATCTCTACAGAGTCATAAAAATAAAAAAACTCAGTCGAACGTAAACAAAGGTGGAGATAACCTGGATGGATGACCTAGCCAGGATATCTGCCAAATTCCCAAGTCTTTAATTTTACCTTGCAGTATTAAATTTGATACTAGAAACGTTCCACTTTAGATCAAAATGTTGTCACATGAAAGCCAGTCTGGTTTTTAGAGGATTTATTTATTCTACAAGGTATACATTTTTTTAAATTTGTTGCTTTTATTTAAAAACTAAATGTGTGTAGTAGTTGAATTTCTAGTTTGTCTTGAAAATTCAGAATTGGTGACACTGAGCCCATATTCTTGTGTGACAATGATGGAACTGCATAAAGGTGACTTCTTTAGGCCTGTACTCTTCCATTCACTCTGTCTCATTCCTCTTTTCAGCTACCACTTAATTTTATATGCTAACAACCTCCAAATGCTAACTTTCATTGAAGTCCTAGGTCCTATTTTTCTGCCTGTATTTTACATATTTCCATGTGGACTCTTCCCTTTTTCTCTAGATCTATCTTGTCTGAAGTGGAATTCATTATTTTATTCTTTTTTTAAAACAAATGTTGCTTTCCTCTGTTTCTTAGTCATAATATCACTTTCTTTAGTCCCTCGGGCTTGAAACTTCAGTCGTCTTTCATGAATTCCTTTCCCTCTGTATTCTGAGTCACAAGGCTGCCTCTGTTTTCATCAAACTGTTCCATCCTAATCCAATTCATTTTTGCTACAACTTTCTGACTTGTTGACTCTGCTTTCAGTCTCTCCATCATATGATTTTAAGCTACTTTCTGAGACACTGCCTTGTTTAAGATCCTAGATTACAGAGTATTATTAAACAAACTGGCATGCCATTCTGAATATTCTAACATTTCTTGACTTTTCAGCCCTTTCAGTAATTTGCCTCTACCTTTCTTTTGCAGTCTTAATTTCTATTGCTTCTTGCCATTTGCTGTCCTCTGAATACACTATGCTCTTTGTTCAAGAAAGACCTTACAGGCCCTCCCTTCTCTTTTTTGTTTATATCTGTAACTCATCAAATAAAGTTAAACTCAAGACTGCCTATCTGTGAAGCAGACTAGGCTCTTCTATCTCATTGATCATTCTGGAATGTTTCATGTTGTTTAATGCTGTTTTTGGTAATATAAACTTGTCTCTCAAGATTGAAAATACCAAAAGCATGGACTACTACTATTTTGGTATCTTTTGGAAGGAATTAATAAAATTATATAAATTTGTAATGTTTTTATATAACCATACAACTCACAGCCCACCACATAGAGGAAGAAGATTAAACTTCGTTCAGGATTTTCTTTTTTCAGCAGTGAAATTTATTGGATTTTGGCACAAATGTGATGAAAATATGTAGGTATTTTATGTATTTTATATATATACACACACATATGTGTTCTGACTATATTAGCTAGTTGCTGTTTATCATTTACATATAGAAAATTTAGTCCTTTTAATGCATTACATTATCTAATTGTTGAAATTGGAAGTAGATAACCAAATTGAGAAAACTAGATTGCCTTAATCCTTTTGACATGGGCAATATTACCTATAAGGTAAGCCTTGGAATAATAGAGACAAAAAGAAATATATTATTTTCCTTACCTTCTTATCCTTTGGAGTAACAAGATCTGCCCTGCTTAGCAATCAGGCTAAACCTTTTACATGCAGTCTGTGATCTATTACGTCATTAAAAGTAAAGACACTTTTATTTGTCACTTTTGTGTGGAAACATAGAGAAAAGAACCATTACAGACTTTATCTGTAATCACACAAAATGGTTTAAGAGATTTGAGAAAATTTTCTGAATAATTGTGAACATTGATATGACATTTAGAAAATAATTCTAATAATGAATTTTTAAAGAAGCTTCATTGCAGTGTTATCAGCATATGATAAACTGTACATATTGAAAGTGTATTATTTGATGAGTTTTATATATGTTTATACCCCTGAAATCATCACCACAATCCAAATGATGAACATATCCCTCAACCCTCAATGGCTTCCTTTGTCATCTGCCCTGTCTCCTTCCTCCCTGTGCCCTCCCCTTCCATAGGCAACCATTTATCTGCTTTCTGACACTATTTTAGTTTGCATTTCCCAGAAGATCATAAAAATTGAATCATGAATGAACTTTTTTCCATCTGGCTTTTTTCACTCAGGTTTTTATTTATTTATTTTTAATGAGATCCATGCATGTTGTACCATATCTTAGCACTTCATTCCTTTTTATTACTGAATTTAGTATAAATGCACCACATTTTGTCCATTTATCTGTTGTTAGAAACTTAGGTTGTTTATAGTTTTTGGTTATTACAAAAGAAAGCTGTTACAACATTTGTGTACACATGTAGACAGACATATGCTTTCATTTTTCTATAGTAAATAACTAAAGGACTGGGTCATATAGGAGGGTGTGTGTTTAACTTTTTAAGAAATAAGTAATATCCAGAGTGGCTGTGCTTTATTATACACCTACCACAGTTTACAGGAGTTCCAGTTTGCCAAAACTTAGCTTGGCAAACCTTGTAAAGTATTTTAATAGATACATAGCTCATTGAGGTTTTAATTTTATTTGCCTATTGATAAATGGTGTTGAATATCTTTTTCTGTGGTTTGTTGTCATCCACTAATCTTCTTTGTTGAATTGTCCATTTACAGCTTTTGTACAGTTTTGATATGATTTACTTTTTTTCATTATTATGTGTCAAGAGTTATTTATATATTCTAAATTTGTGTCCTTTATCAGATAAAAGCATTGTAAGCATTTTCTCCCTATTTGTTGCTTGGGCATATGAATTCTTTATCACCATCTTTGTCAAGAAGCTCCAAGATTTCCCATGTTTGAGAATTAGTAGGCATTCTGGATTGAATCCCAGCAGAGCAAGGTAAAAATGTTGTTCCTAGCTAATAATGGATTTTTAAAGAATAAATTCTGATATTTTGGCATGACTTGGTGACTTAGTGGCTTAGTGCACTGTAGCGTAGTCCACATACATCCCAGGGTCCCATTTTAAGACCTGGGGGCAGGAGAGACAACCCAGATGAACAAAAAATAAAGTGCTTCTTCTTCCTCTTCCTGCTTACCTGCATGCTCACTTTCATTCCTGCCTTCACCTATCCTTAAATATTCTTTTATTATTTCTCCTTTATAAGTATAAAATTTGCTCACTATGGACCATTTGAAAAATAGTGAAAATCATAAGGGAAATGAGACTTGCGTATGTTTGGGAACTACAGGCAATTAGAAGCCCAACTGTCAGGGCCATGTACAGCAGACATGTGAGTGCCTGAAGCTTACCATATATACTGGACTTGGGGTAGCAGAACTATTATAGATCTCTCTGCTTTCATGATGATGATCTCTAATTACCCTTAGTTTTATTAACGATTGCCTCAGAAATATGGTAGAGTGAGGTTGCAGTTATTCCCACTACATTTGAGTGCTGTATTTGTAGTGCCAGGTAAGTATTTGATAATGTCACTAATACATGTTTATAAAACATAAAATATGTGAAGCTTTTGAGCATACATACCGTGGAATTAGTGAATGCCTTCAGAAGATAAAGCCGAGCAAGTTTTAGAAACATAGGCATTGGCAAAGGCAGAAATGGAACGAATCACATATATTTGACTAAAATTGGGAACCAATATATTAAAGTTCAACCGAAATGGTGTGTTAAGGGCTCCTTGTCTCTGGTGCTTAATTGATGAAAAGCCAAAGCCTTCAGTTTTGGTGCCAACAGACTTGGTTTAAAATTCCAGTTCTGCTAGCAACATTATTTACTAGCCACATAAACTTGGACCAATGAGTAACCTACTTAACTTCAATTCTTTCACTTATACAATGTGAATAATTAGGGATACCTGGTGGGGTTATTGTAAAATTATAGGAGATAGAGGGTATAGGGTATTTTGGTATAATGCCTGACACATTGTAGGAGTCAGCAGATGATAATGGAGTTTGTAGTTACTCCCCTTTTCTTCCCAGTTCCAAGTCTTAGCAGGGTAATTAAGTCTGTCTACTGGAGTGTTGACCTAACCATGTAGCTTTCCACTGTGGGAGTAAATTAAAGAGGGAGATCTTAGAAAGGTATTAGCCCTACTAGAATAAATTTTCATACTACCATCTATATTTTTCAGTGATACGAAAAAAATCATGGGATAAAGATAATTTGATTATGAATTTTGTCTCAGGACATTGTCTTTTCATGCACGGAGTGATTATCATTAAAGATCTATGTATGGTAATAAGCTGACTTTCCATACTAGTAAGATGAATCATTAACATCAGCAGCAGTATTGGTTATACAAAAGAATCCCAGGCTTGTAAAATTGGAATCCTGTTCCCACAGGGGAAACATCTTGAGATGGATTATTGTTAAGGAAGGGATTATGGTGTTGATTAGGATGGTAGAATGGTAGGTATGAGTGTGACTGGTACAATTTTAGAGCTAAACTAATCTTTGCTGCCAATCTGAATTCTTTCATACTGTCTGCTCCCTTTTTCTTACTTCTGACCTTCTGTATCTGGAAGTATTTTGACCTTGGAACCAAAGTTATCCTTCTTTCTTGAATTTATTTGGAGTTTTCTGATATTCTAAAGTGGTAGACTGTAATGTTATGCATTAGCAGTAAGTCATATTATCAACAAACTTCTGTGTCTTGTATATAGTTTAAATTTGATATTTTAACTCATGAAAAATGTAAATGCTTCATTCAATTACTTAAGTTATAAATTCTGTACATAATACTTGCATTTAAAAAACATCCTTTCACTATACTTGAGTTTGAACTGCCTTTGTAACAACATATCTAAGTTTTGGTGTTTGAGACTAACATCACAACCACTTTTGTGAATGCTGTGTTTATTCCATTTGTTTTGTGACCAAACATGTAAAGGTACTAGGAATTTGAGTTTTTCTGTTAAAAGGCTTTTCCTTTATATGTTAGAACAAGAACAGCATATTTATTTAAAAGGAAAGGTACAGACAGGAATTAAGGTGAATAGGCAGGCAAGTAAGAAGAGAGAGGCACTCTTATTTTATTTAGTTGTTCATCTTGTTTCTTATCCCTGACTTCAGGTCTTGAACCTGGGGACCTTGGGATATGTGCATCCAGTCTACTAAATTGTTAGGCCACTAGGACATGCCAGGAATCACTTTTTAAAAAGGCCTCTCTTCCTTTGTGGATACAAAGTTCCTTGCTATAGCACAGTAATAGCATGTGGCACAGTGAACTAAGCCAGTCACATGCCACACCTAACCCCAAGAAGGGTAGAAACTGTGGCCCTGTTATGTTTCCGTAGGGTAGAGAGCCAATGAATGGCTTTAATGAGTTCACGGTTCTCATTTATGATAATCATATTCTCAGCTCTTTCCAACTGTAGGCAGAATAACTTTAACCACTCCCGACCCTGCCCCACATGCCATAGAATCATACTCAAAGTTCAACATCTTTAGATGATGTACAAGAATGTCTTCATCGGGTTCAGGTATGGCATCTCTTATTCGAAAGACTTCATGAGCTAGAAAGATGAATAATTTGTCCCTTTTGTCCTCTCCCTTCTTTCTCCTGGTAAAAATGGGAACTGCCTCAATCACTCCCATTTTGAAAGGCAAGAAATGGGAGATATGCAGCAGTCACAGAATGACAGCAGTTTTGAAAACCCATTGAGAATGTCCCACATGGGGGTTGGAGAAAGACTCTTCATTATGTCTAGATTCTGCTTCGTGGGTCAGCCTTCCCTATATGCTCCCCACTAGTCCTGCATTGTAGTGTTCTCTGGTTCTCCATGCCTATCCATGCCTATTGGATCCACCCTCTTGGGTTTCTTCCTTTTCCATTAAATTCCTTGGGCTACCACTAAAGTGGGCACTGGGAGTGGTCCTCCTTGGGGGCTGAGCAGTTCTCTCTGGCAGCTTCCTGTCTGTAGGGTTTATTGTTTTTTGAATGCTCACTAGTCACTGTCCTCTTTTTTTTTTTTTAATAGAAATAACATTGGTTTATAACACCGTATAAGTTTTAGGAGTGCAGATTTGGTCTTCATCAAATGTATGACATCACACCACAACCCATATATAGCTACCACTGAAGTACTGATAATCCCCCACTACTCTGTGTTGGTCCTCTTAATCCAGACTAGTAGTTATATTGGCAGTACAGCTTTCAAAAATCTTGTTGACTTCTTTGATTCCAGCCAACTTCATGTGTCAATAATTAGACCTACGATTTTTTGCTAGATAAAATTCTTGGATTTGCTATGCTTCTCAACTTTTTTACCTCATGCATGCATCTTCCCTCCTTACTTTTTTTTTTTTTTTTGTCTCTTTTTCCTTAACCAGTTTATCCTTAGTGAAAGAATTTACTGAGTGTTATATTAATCCACCCTGAGGTTTTAATATCCAATATGATTGCTATGCCCTTGATTTGATTCTTACTCAAGGTTGTGTTTTAATCAGCTGTTCCTTCAAAGGCCTCTGTTTTGTTTTTAACTGTTTAGAGTTGAGTAGTTGCCTCTTCCACTTAGAAATCTTTCAGTTTGAATTTTTGTTTTCTTACATTCCCGCTTATAAACCAATCAATGCTTTTCTAATATTTCTGTCTTGCATGGATTTCTCTTTATGTTGTTCAATTTTTTAAATCTCATTCCTTCTTTCATTCTTTCCTTTTTGCTTTTTAAATTTAATCTTGTTTTTCATTATTTTCATAGCAGTCATGTCTCCTTCTAACCTATTGAGGGTGCTAAACTGTTTCTAGACTTCCTTTGGATCCATCATTATCTTTAGTAAGCTCATTCTTTGAAGGTTTCAGAGCCTGTTCCTTTATCTTTTTTTTTTTTTTTCAAATCCTTTTTCACATAGCTTGTGTTTTTCTTCTTTATTTTGTATTCCTTTTGAAAAGTAAAAGCTGCCAATTGTGTTTTCTATTAACACAGAGGCTTTTTTTTTTTTAACATCCACTTATGTTGGAGTTAATACTTTTTTCAGATCTACTGCGCAGGGAAGGTTGACTCACACAGATCCCAGCACAACTCTGTTTCTAGAAGTTTACTTTTTCAGATTAAATCTTTACTTTTCCCCATTTTTGATTTTCTGGTATATGTGGAATATATGAAAACTAAAAAGTGGAGCACTCTGCCACCAGGGTTTTTCCTCTCATTGCTGTCTCTTACATTGCTTTGCCATATAGAGACTGTCCTCAGAAGGCAGTGGTCTTACTTCCTTCTGACTTACTTCCTATTTGTTTTCTAGGAGTTATCCTCCCTCAATGGAAGGAGGAGGAAGTTTGTGTGTGTGTGTGTGTGTGTGTGTGTGTGTGTGTGCGTGTGTGTGTGTGTTGGAGGTTGGGGGTGGGCAGCGTATCACTCGTGGGAATTTATAAGTTGCCTGCAGTTTTATAATGGGTACAGTCCTTGAGTGTCTGAATGAGGGTAACCAACAAAAGAGAATGTTTGATCATCTCTCTCTCTCTCTCTTTCTGTCTCTCTCTCGGTGGTCTCAGTTTTACATGGTTAAGCTAGTTTTGATATGACAACAAACTTGTACAGGTTTTTGTTTTGTTTTTCTTTCTTCAATCCAAGTCTAGTTTTTAGTTAGCAAGATTCTTCCAGATTCTGTTAATTATAGTTTTACATGTAGTGGTAGCTTGGTAATGATCTCCTGAATTTCTGATTTTGAGAGAGGCTGCATGAGTTAAGGCATGATTTTAGACTGGAAGTTCATGCAGCTTCATTTCTGGTTTTGTCTTCTGATACCTGGAGAAGGCTTATATTTTTAGGTTTTATAAGAGACTTGCTAAAAGTAACTTTTCAGAATGTTTGTTTGACCTTTTACCAAAAGCGGTGGGAGTTTCACGGTTTCATTGTAATTTGCCAAAATAAAACGTTTCTATTTCAGATAATAGCAGCAGCAGCAGCAGCAATGTTTCACTTCTTCAGAAAGCCTCCAGAGTCTAAAAAGCCCCCAATACCAGAGACAGAAGCTGATGGATTTGTCCTTTTAGGTGAGTCTTTTCCGGAGACAAAGTCATAATTAGATGAAATATTTTAGAATTACTTAATAATTATATCATTGATTTGAAATCATTTCCTATTCTAGACTTAATTCATTTATATATGTATATATATAGAGAGAATCTATGAAATTAAAGATCAGAAATTATTTAGAATGTTGTCATCAAGTCAGACTCTTTATGTATATATATATATATATATAGGTTTGTCCTTTAAGTTATATTTGTAAAATCATTCCCTTTTTTTTCTGATTAGCTAGTCAATCTTTTTTAATTGTGAAAAACCAAGACCTGAATAATCCTTGATAAATTCAAGTTTCAGGTTTTTTTATGAATAACACCAATCTTGCTTCTTAAATTGACAACTGAAATTAAAATTAGGTATCCAATAAATATTTGCTAAATGAAGTACACTTTTAAATGTGTCTCCTAAATGTTTGTTACAACTAGTTTATTTTCTATTATAAAATTAATGCTTGCTAATTATTAGGATTTTCGTGGCTTTAAAAAGCATTTCTTTCAGTCAAATCACAAAGCTCTTCCTAAGGGGAATTCTGAAAACTAACACTTTCTTTATAGCATTGTGTCTTTCCCTTAAAGGACATTTGCTGTTTTTGTATAGTTCTTCCCCAAAGTTCTCTCCCCAGAGGGTGGTGAGAATGACCCAAAACCCAGTGTGGCATGTATCTCTTCCACTCTTGACTCAGTCTTGCCAACTTTGGGCTCCTTCTCAGAGCATTTGCACATGAATTCATAAAGTGTTTGCTCCTTGGGCTGTTTCTCAGGTGTTCCATTTCTAGATTCCTCTTTCCATACTAATGTCCTTGTCTGGGCACAGTCAGACTGGAGTCCCTTTCATGGGCAGATGCTCCATGTGCCTTGAGAAGTGAAGACTGCCTTCATTAGGATTTAAATATGACCCTGAATTTCCAGCTTAGGCCCTCTCAGAGCCAGGGCTTATGTTGTGCATCTGAACGCCAACACTCAGAAATGTGGGTCCGTGAGCCTCTGCCTCTTCAGCCCTTTCTTTAGGGTCTGGTCTCCTGCTGAGAGGACACACAGGTTTGACTTCTCTGGCCTGCTTTCATTTTTTGACTTAATCTCTGGGATACCAGAAGAGAGTTTCTCTCATGGCTGTTACGTTAGAATATGTCATTATTTCCATAACCAAGTTCCAGCAAGCCTGCATGTTTATCTGACTATACTTCAGACAGCCTGGCACAGGGGCAGTAACTAAGTTGTTTCCTCTCTGTCTAGATCCCCTACCCGTGAGGTGAAATAGCAGGGTGTAATTTTGACCAGGCTGGTAGTTTTTCTAGAAAGCCTTCTGACCAATAAGAGGCAGTACTGCGGCTACAAATGCTGTTTCTGTGACCTTTCTGTCCGTGTCAGAAATTTTTGCCTCAGCTTCGAACTCAGAGCTGGCTGTGTGAACTCCAATTTTCGTTCCTTGAAAGCTACCAGCGCTGCTTTCCTCTCACCTCCTCATAGTCCTCATTAGCTGAAAAACTTCAGGGACACCTTTGTCTCCTGTGAAGTTTTATATTCAGGAGTTGCACAGTAAATTATTTTCTCAGAAGTTCTCTCCAACAACACCTGGTTTTCCAAACTCTGTTCTGAATTCCTCATTTTAGAGTACCTCTGTAGTTTTAACCCGTATACAGAGAACTTTGCTCTTTTTTTTGTGGTTTTGGTTAGAAACAACGTGATCCTTTTGGTTATCGAACAGCCATTTACTTAAAGGCTAAGAAGTGTATACGCTGGCACCTTTGAGAGCACATCCAATTGCTAGTGTGGATCTTTAGAAACCTGTTTCTACATGTTTATCTCTAGCTCTGTGGCCTGCCACTTTGCATCATTTCAGAACTAAGTTTTAACTACGCCTAAAACAGCTCCTCCTGCTGCTCATTCTAAGGTCTTAACTGGTAGCTTGTGGCATGTAGTTTCTCTTCTGCCTGTGCTGCAGGCAGCTGTCCAGTAGGGGCCCAGTTTCTAGGGTATTCTTCCTCAGCAGGTGAAGCCTGTCTGTGGGGGGACTTTCCTTCTCTAGGAAAGACTCTAGTTTAAGAAGTGGACTTTAAGTGAGCCTTAGAAGACACAGAAACTTCTACAATTTCCAGGACTTAATTACTCTAATATGCTCTTATGTAGTAGCTGTTCCATCTGACATACCTGTGTTGTAAAGGCACATTTCCCCAAAGACTGACATGCTATATTTAGAGGGAGTTTTCCTAGGACCAGCTTGGACTAAGCAGGATTGCTCTTGTCTCCTGAGTCATATTTATAGCAATTGGGCAGTCAGGGTGAGGAATCACTTCCATTGTGGTTCCAGGATAGTGATTTCATTTGAACTACAACTGGTCCTATACCCTTGTTCAAATGATCCAAACAAGAAAAGTTCCTCCAATGTTTGTCCCTCTGCTCCCATGTCTGCTGATGCCTATCTCAGTTTAGCCCCATTTGCCACTGCACCAAGGTACAAAGCTCTACCTTGTCACCATTTTCCATGGCAAATCATTACTTACCTACAATTCAGCAGACTTAGTTAGACTTCTGAAAGTTTTGGTGCTATCAGTTAGCATGGTACTTCCTCTGTCGTCTTTCTCTTTTTATCAGTCATACATCTCCCTTCTGTCTCAAGAACTCCTCAGAGGCACTACCGTGAAGTACAGACAAGAATGCTGACTGTTGCCAGACCCTTTGAGTTTATATCCTGTCTCCACCCTTTACTAGAGTTTCCATTCTAGAAGAGACAAAGCATTACCTCTCCTCTCTTAGGGTCTCTGGCTGAACCTGAGAATTAAATAGACATAAGATAGACGAACAGGAGAAAAGTGTACAGATGTTTTCTCATACGTGGGAGCCCTCATAGGACAAAGAAGACCCAAAGAATTGACAGTACTACATGCTTATACACCAAGTTGAACAAAGGCATTTGTGGAAAAGTAGCTAAAATCTATGATGAGTGTACAGGAAGATAAGAGTTGTTTTAACAGGTCTGTTTGTGCAAAATTTTCCTGTCCTCAGTACCCATCCCTGGTGAGCTGAATGTTTCTTTTCTCCTGGTATAGAGACCTCTTTTATATGGGTGTTTTTTTTTTTAAATCTCTTGATTTTGGGAAGAAAATAGGAGATCAGAGTACACTCCTGTACCTGCTACTTTTTTAAAGTGCCTTTAGCTCAAAGAAATCCACACATCCAAGTGGTATATTTTGGAGGTGGTATATCTGCTACCCTACCCTTCACTATTTTGAGCAGAAGTTATTTAACTACCTGGTATTATTTAGCTTATGTAGAAAATAAGGCTAATAACAGTACTCACCCCATGGGATTATTGAGGGAATCAAATGAGTCAATGTATCAAAATGCTTCGGAAAAACCTGTAATGAGGTGGTAAGATTCTATCTCCATGTTCAGGTGAAGACTTAACTTTCCCAAGTTCTTCCAGGTAGCAATCATGTAATGCTCTAGAATTAGTTTAGGCAATCTGACTTTAGCACCTATCCTCTTAACCACTAAGCTGGCCTTTATTAAAGTATTCCATCTTAATTTTTAAATTTTATCATATTTGTGGTATTTTAAGTTCCTCTTTAAAAAAATTAAATTGTGTGCCTTAATGTTTGAAAGGCAAAGCTATGTGTCTGTTCTAATTAAAGAAGGTTGGTTGTTGTGTTATTGTTTGTGAAGTTATATTTTAGCCACCTCAATCTTTATATTGTTGAAATGCTTTAAATACTTTAAAATGTTGAGGAAACTCTATTGAAGTTTGGATTGGAAGATGGTATTATATGTTTTGTTTAGTTAGCAAAAAAGCCCTTCAACACTAAGGACTTAACTGAACTGAGTGTTAAAAACTGGTACAAAGTATTAGGAATGTGCGATTGTCTTTTAAGAAGAGGATGATAATTTTTTTTCTTAAAACTGATTTGTTTTACTAAGTTGCTATTTTTATCATATGTTTTTGTCCTGGCTTGTATAATATTTACTTTATATCAGTCTCAGAGCATACTTGTAAGACATTTTGGAAAATATCAAATAGATCAGATGGTAGATATGAAATGCTTTCATTCACATGGTCCCATACTTGCATACATGTATTTTGGTTGTCATATATTCACTTAACTCTTTTTGCCCTCAAGTGAAATGGATACATTGCAGGAAAATGAATGTCTGTACTTGGTTTTATGTGCTTATTAACCTCTAAATGATACAACTAAGTAAATACAGAAACAAGATTCTATTTGTAGCAACGACTTGTATTAAAAGAAAGGTACAGGCAGAAATGAAGGGGAACAGGTAGGCAGGCAAGAAGAGAGAGGAGGAAGAAACATTTTATTTTATTTTTGCTTACTTGTTCACACTGGTTCTTCCCCACTGGACCTGGGACTCCAAAGCAGGGGTATGGGGCCTGTGTCCTTCAAAGGCGATTGTCCTAACCACTATCCACCAGGGCTGAATTTCTTAGATTATCATTTTAAGTGGTCTTTATAACCTGTTTCTAACAAGGTCAGAGTAAATTAACTTATTCAAAGTATAAATTAACTATTTTTTTTCCCACTTGAGCATAGCTTTTCCCATAGGCAAGCCTTCTGGCTTATCACAGATAGGTTTTAGGTCACAATTAGCTGGCATTGCTGAGTTGCCGAAGTCAACACCCATGACTTAAAATTCAGGGTGCAAGCAGAGGTGTAGACACTTGGGTTGATCATAACGATATTGAGGCTGTTCATATACAATTAGGTCACATTTGGGCAGAAAATGTTTTCCCTGTTAAGGTTTCCAAACCTTTTAGTCTTTGTAAAATGCTGAATGTACCTAATAAGGATAAGGGATTGGGAGGGAACCTAGTAGAAAAACGTCCTTTCCCTTGTTATAGTTCCTATTCACACAAGAAGGTAATAGCTATTTCGTTCATTCAGTAATGAAGTTGAAGTAAACCTCCAGGGTACTCATTTTACACAAAAACAAATTGCAGTTTTCATTTGCAACACTGGGTGGCGATTTTTCTTAGCCTTGCACTACTGTTTAAAAAGCCAATGAGTATGGTTCTCTGTGTAATTACCAGGGTTTCCTTCTGTTATGACATGTTTAATTGTACTTTTAAGACATTATCTTTAAGTTGATTACAAATTTACCACTGTAGTGTGCAACCTCATAGTTATTTTAAATTAGGGAAAAAGGTGTCTGTTCCCTAGAAGTTGGCATATAATTCTTTCTGAAGCTAAGACAAAGGCATGAATTAGCTTATTATGTTATAGCAAAAATGAAGGAAAAATAACAGCAACAAAAAACCGCAGAATGTAAAATTAAAAGGAATAATTTAGACTGTTGTGTTCTCTAGCATTGTTGACCAGATATTGAATATAAGTTTGGAACAAACAGAATGAAATTGGCCAAGCAATAATACAGAGTTGAAAGGAATTGGGTTACAGTACAACTGAAATTCATCATGTTTTTCAGAATATGCGGGTGCTTTGATAGTGGGGCAATAAGAACTTCTAGTTTCCATTAGGCTAATTATTTTGTAAAACTCATTGCATTTAGAATTCGAGTTTAGTATTTGATAGCAGCTTAGATTTCATCTTTTAAGTGTTGATACTGAGATATCTAATTTAGTCTAACTTTGTTTTCCAATTTAAATGATAAATCACATTTTGAAAAGTACAGTTATCCTTAAACAAAAATAAGGAAAATGAAGGAATCACACTTTGTGATTTCAAACTGTATTACAAAAAGCCATTGTCATCAAGTGGTATGGTATTAGGGACATGCCCTGGTGGAGTAGCAGTTGGGTCAGTCACTGCTGATGGAGCACAGGTCACATACCCTTGAGTTCAAGTCTTAGGTCTGGGGGAAGCAGCCAGTCTGAACAACAAAATAAAGATAGAATAAATAGTTTTTTCCTCCTCTCTCTTCCTGCCTGCCTACTCACCTTCATTTCTGCTTGCGACTGTATTTTAAAAATTACCTCCTACTGAGTTTCTCATTCTGGAAATCAGCCAAATGACGTTTACACACTAACATTAAATTCTCGCAGTTTTATCTGGCACTTTTTAGGTAGTATCTCCATCTCTATATTCTTTTATTTCAAGACAGAAATTTAACTGTGTGTAATAAAAGTTTGCATTCCAAGTAATGAGGGGCAGTCAGTCACTTTGATCCTGTCTAGGACTGAAGGCTTTCATTAAAACTTTGACAAAAGCTAAACAGGTTTTCATCATGCGCTTCCTATTTTTACTCTGTCTTCTTATAACAGAAATATACCAAAATTTAGAAAAACATGTGGATGGATTTAAAAAAGCAACTTACCCTATTATATCTTTTTACCTTTGTGTTGTGATATCCAGAAAAACTGAAATTATATTGAATTTATTGGCAATCTTTGTGTTTTTGTTCCTGACCTTTCAATTCTAAGGTAACTATGCCAGGATTTTTCAACTTCATTATATAACTTTTTAGTTTTCCATTAAGAAATATGGACTTGTGTTCTGAATGGATAGAATTAACAGAATTTTCACATTCTTTGGTTCCTTATTCTGTTTCACCTGTTAACTTAGTGGCACTTTAAAAGAGGTGAACACTAAGGCAAGGCTACCTAGTGTGAGATATACAGCTCTCTATCTCCTTGAATGTGCGGAGTGAGAGGAAGTTGGCACCAGGCAGGGTAGAGGTGCCAGCTGCACTGGAGGCAGAGAGCTCTCTGTTTGGAGAAGAATTCTTGGGAAAGCCATTCATCCTTCATGGGGCTTGCTGGACTTAGCTTTCTCAGATGATAATTGAACCTCATTCCACAGTTCTATCCCTCCTGTGCATTAGAGGGCACTTTGCAGATCCTGGTCTTAGGGTCCCATCCCTAGATTCTGATTTTATGGTCCTTGAGTTTGGTCCAGATGTAATTTTTTGTTTGTTTTTCTTTCCTTTTTAGTGTTCTCTAGGGAGCTCTCGTGTGCATGGAGAACCACTATAATTTACACTCTGTAATTTAGTAGTTTGTACACCGTCAAATAATATGCTAATAAGACTTTGAAAAAAGAACCTCCTTAAAATAGTTACAGTTCTTTTAGACCATAGTTGAACCATAAACAAATAAACAAAAAGCAAATAAAACCACAGACTTCTAGGTTAAAGATACTTCTTCTCAAACCTTAAATAGCTAAAGAACAGAAAGCTTCAACATTTTAAGAAATGAAATCTGTTTCGTAAATTAATATGTTATAACTTTGAATGTTCTTTGATTTTGCTATTTTTAAATCAGCGGAGTGGAGTATTTGTGTCTTTTGACTCATTTTGTCTTGAGCCAGAGTACATCTAGATTGACTTTAGGTAAAATCGTTTGACAGATTAACATCTGCAGACTTTTCAGGGCAACTTCGAAATATTTTTTTGTTGAACTAAAATCTTCTAACAGTCATATTTTTAGTAGAGCTAGTTGGGGGTAATTGCCTGGTTTACTATTATATCATTTCCTGGGAGGGTACTTATTTTGTACAATGTGAGTTGGGAAAAAAATTTAAGTGTACACAGCATATTACATAAATGAATTTTCTCTAGTATTTCCTTGGAGGTTTTTGTATTGCTCTATATTCACATCTGAGACTACTTAACTGAATAACTGTAATGAGTAGCATTTATATTTTAACTTAATGTTTATTTTTATTTGACTTTGTTGAGAAAATAAATAATGAGGATGAGAAGCTAAGTTGAATGTACAGAATGAGCATTGTACTTTGTACTAGTAATTCAAATACAGTTGGAAGATCTAAATGTTGTCTTTCTGGTAATATTAATAACATTAAACATTCTTTTATATTCAAGTAATCTTACTCAGCTTGTGATTTTTTTTTTCCTAGTTTTGTTCCAATAACGTAGCTTTTTAAAAAATGGAGTGGCTTATTTTTAATTATTTTATATTTCTTTTGCTTACATTGATATATCATTTTTAAAATATGAATTCACACCTCAGTCTGTGTGCATTTCATACCAGATCTGTCGCCAAAGTTCTAGTGTCCATTGTAACAGCATTAGATTAACTCCTTGATTCCCTTTTTCTTTCCCTGTTCCTGACCCTCTGGTAGCCATAGTCTGGAGTCCTGTGAATTTTATTGTGTTTTATCAGTTCATTTGTTTATATTCCATATGTGAGTGAAACCATGCTGTATTTTTTTTTCTTTCTGGTTTAATTCTCTTATCATTATCACCTATTAGGTTGTTGCAAAAGACACACCTTATTTTTAATAGCTGCATGGAATTCCATTATGCATATATACAGCAGCTTTGTCCAGTCATCTGCTGATGACATTTAGGTTGTTTCCATGTCTTAGCTGATGTGACTTGTGCTGCTATATGGATGCACATATTTTTTCTCACTAATAGTTTTGTTTTTAGGAGGTATATACCTAGTAGTGGGCTTGGTGAATCAAATGGTAGTTCCATTTTTTTTTTATTTTTTGAGGAATCTTCGTACTGTTTTCCAAAGAGGTTATACTCATTTACATTCCCAGCAGCAGAGTAAGAGAATTTTTCTCTACACCCTCTCCAAAACTTATTTCTAGCCTTTTTGATCCCATTCTCACAGGTGTAAGGTGATAACTCATTGTAGTTTTGATTTGCGTTTCTCTCATGGTGGGTGATGTGTTTTTTTCATGAGTCTGTAGGCTGTTTGTATGTCTTCTCTTGAGAGATGTCTGTTCAGCTCTTCTGCCCATTTGAAGTGGGTCATCTGCTTTTTTTGTCATAGAACAATGGCTTCTATATATTTGGGAGATTACCCTTTGTCCGTGTATGTTGTGCAAGTATCTTCTCACATTCACTGAGCTGCAGTTTTGTTAGTGTTTATTTCCATTGTTTTACAGAAGCTTTTACTGTGATGTCGTTTCAGTTGTTTGTTTTACTTTAGTTTCCTTTGCCATAGGTGTCATTTCGCCAGTGATATCTCAGAGTGATGTCATGGGGGCCGTTTTCCTATGTTTTTCTCTGCGTTTTATAGTTTTAGGTCTTCCATACAGGTCTTTGATCAATTTTGAGTTAATTTTTCTGTATGGTGTTGATGAATCATCTATTTCTTTCTCTCTCTCTCTTTTTTTTTTTTTTTAACAGGTAGCTGTTCAATTTTCCTAACACCATTTGTTGAATAGATTTTTCTTCTTCCCTTTAATGCTCTTTGCTCCTTTGTTGTAGAGTAACTGCTTTTATTTCCGGGTTCTCAATTTTATTTCACTGCTCTGTGTGTTTTTATTCTAATATACCTTTTTTTTAAAAGGGAAAATTGCAGTCAGAAATGAAGGCAAGCAGATAGGGAGGCAGGAAGAGGGAGGAGAGAGAAGCACTTTATTTTTATCTTTAGTTGTTCAGACTGGTTGTTTCTTCTGGACCTACAACTTCAACTCAGGGTTATGTGGCCTCCATTGGAGGTGATTGAATCAACTGCTGTTCCACCAGGGTGCATCTCTCATACCATACCATTTAATGACAATTGCTTTTTGTAGTATAGTTTGACATCAGAGAGTGTGATTCCTTTATTTTTCTTATTTTTGTTTAGGATAACTGGCTATCTAAGGTCTTTTTGGTTCCATGCAAACTTTGGTATTTTTTGTTTTATTTCATTGAGAAATGTCCTTCAGATTTTGATAGGAATTAAATTGAATTTGTAAACTGCTTTGGATAAGGTAGCCATTTTTATTATCTTAATTCTTCTGACCCATGAGCATGGGATGTTTTTTCCATCTTCTTATTCCTCTGTTCCTCTCAGCAGAGTCTTGTAATTTTAATTGGATAGTTTCTCACCTCTTTTGCTAAGTTTATCCCCAGCTACTTTTTCTTCATTTTGGTGCTATTGTAGTGGGATTTCTTTCTTGATGATTTCTCTTTCCTTTAGTTCATTGTTTGCATGTAGAATTTTTTTTTTTTTTTTTTAATGAAAGGTGCAGGCAGGAATTTACGTGAGCAGAGGCAGGCAGGTAGGAAGTAAGAGGGGGAGGAAGCATTTATTTTTATGTATTCATCTCGGTTGTTTGCACTGACCCTGGGGATATGAACGAGTGACCTTGGGTTGTATGTGAACTGTACTCAACAGCTTCTCCACCAGTGCATGCCTAATTTTTGTGTATTGATTTCATATTCTACCATTTTGCTGTATTAGTTTAGCGTCACTTAGAGATTTTTAGTGGCATCTTAAGGATTTTCCAGATATAAGAGTATGTCATTGTCATCTGCAAATAATGATAGTTTTATTCTTTTGCAGTGTGGATTTCTTTAATGTCTTTCATTGTTGTTGCCTAATTGCTCTGGCCAGGACTTCCAGAACTATGTTAAATAGTAGTGACGAAAGTAGACATCCTTATCTTGGTCCAGATCCTAGGGGAAAAGCTTGCAGGGTTTTTTGGTTTGTTTGTTTTGCCATTGAGTATGATATTAGTTTTGGGTTTGTTATATATGATTTTTATCATGTTGAAGTAGGTGACTTCTATTCCCATTTTAATGAGTTTTTATCACAAATGGGTGTTGAATCTTGTCAAATGCTGTTTCTATGTCTGTATAATCATGTAATTTTTGTTTTTCCCTTTGTTGATGTGATTGATATATTGCATGATTGAATTGCATATGTTGAACCATCGTTGCATTCTTGGAACAAATCCCACTTGGTTGTGATGCATACTTTTTAAAAAATTTGCTGTTAGATTTGGTTTGCTAAGATTTGGTTGAGGATTTGTGCATTTATGTTCATCAGTGAAATAGTCTATAATCTTTTTTGGTGCTCTTGTCTGAATTTGAGATCAGGGTAATGTTAGTTAGTCTCATAAAGTATATCTGGGACTATTCCTTCCTCTTAAATTTTATGAAAGAGTGTAAGGAGGATGGGTATTTGATTGTCTTTGAATGTTTAGTAGAACTCGCTAGTGAAGACATGTAGTACTGGGCTGTTGTTTTTGTTTTTGGAAGACTTTTGATTTCAATTTGAATTTTTGCATCTATGTTTGATCTTTTGAAGTTACCTAAGGCTTCCTGGCTCCGTTTTGGAAGGCCGTAGGCATCTAGAAATATATTTCTTCAGATTGGTTAATTTCTTGTCCTGTAGGTATTCATAGTAGTTTCTTATGATCTTTCATATTTTCACTTCTGATGTTTTTCATTAGTTTTCTCTTTTTTCTTCATGAGTCTAACTAAAGGTCTGTCAGTTTTTATTTTTAAATATCAGCTCTTGATTTTATTGATTTTATGAATGATCTTTTTATTTTCACTTTCATTTATTTCTGCTCCAATTTTTATTATTTTCATCTGAAGGGAAGAATCTTATCGAGGTTACATATTACTATTTTAAAATGAGAACTTCTGAAAAAAAAACTGTCTTCTTTCATTATATGATAGATTTGATGTTAATTTTATCTAACAGACAGAAGACAGACATCTTTAATTAGTGTGATATTGACTTTTCTTATTTTAGGAATCATCAAATGAGCATTAGTGAGTGCTTTCTTTATCCCACAATCTTTGATCTTATTAAAGATGCTGTAGTCTCCTGGGCCTGACCCAGAACTAGTGAAACAGAATCTTTGAATTGATAGCTAGAGAATCAGCATTTTAAAAAAAGAAATGCAGGTGATTTTTATGCCTGCTGACATTTGAGAATTCTTGGAATAATCATTTTATAAGTCGTGATAGAGAAACAAAGCCTATTCAGATGGTGAGGCTGTGTAACGTATGTACATTCAAACAAATATTTTTACATATTCAGTAAAAAGTTCTTAGCTTACTAGAAGAGGTGTATCAGGACCACTGATGAAAAGAAAGTCTAAAAAGGTGACTTGTGATAGGCCTTATTTGCCATTCTGAGATGTTAGAATTTTATACTTTGAGCAGTTATGAACTATTCAGTATCAAAGTGATTTAAGCAGTGATAAAGTGTTTTTTAATATTGGAAATGTATTAATGATTTTTAAAACAGATAATTGTTATAGTTTCATAAGATTAAGATTTAATGTTTAGGGAAAAAATAATTGCATATATTTTATGTATTTATATATGACAAAGAGTTGTTGTTCTTAATCTGAAAATAGTAACCAGTCTATTAAGAAGTACACACATCATAAAACATGGAAAATGTATTTAAACAGCAGTTTTCAGAAGCTGAAAAGGACATTATCATTAAAAATTATGAAAAGCTTCATCTCTTGCTCTCTTTCTGTCTGTCACCAAAAAATGATTGCAACAGCATCTCCTGAATGCTTAACTGAAAAAGTATGCAAGTAATCTTAAACCAGGTTGACAAGATATAGTAGAAAAACAACAAATGAAAAACTGTGGGACCATCATACTACAAGTCATTCTATCAAACACCTTATATTTATCTTTCTATAATTTTTAGTTTTGACATGATAAAGGGGAAGAAACTAGAAGTTGTCCCTCTATATGTTTCTTTTTCTTTCATTGTTAATAATATATTTATTATGTCATGTGGCATTTTGTAATGAGTTGTGGAATTGTGAAGAACTTTTTGGCTAGTGGGATGTAAGAAGAAATCTTTCATTGCAGGTTCTAGGAAAACTTTTACAGACATAGCTGTTGCCTACTATTCCTCCCTTCCCTACCTCCCTTCCCTTTTCCACAAACTCATCCTTTAATGTGGATATGATAATTTGGTAGAGTAGTAGCTACCATCTTGAACCATGAAGACTAGATTACATAGTGAAGATAGCCATAGAGTAAACTGAGAAGAGCTTGTGTCCTTAAAGACAGTGGAGTTGTCACACCAACACTATAATATTTTCCTTTGAACTACTTTTGTGTGAGACAATTATAAACTTCTGTGTGAATCACTATTTTATTTTGTCATTTGCATATTAACCAAACCTTGATATATAGGCACACACATATGCACACATATATTTGTATTGCAATTGAATTCTGTGTTCCATGATTTTCTTGTTGTATGATCAAGCAAACTATTTACATTTCAGACCTTTTTCTTACAAAATGTTAGGTTTCCTCATTACAGTGATAGATGAGCTGATAAGAGTTAAGATTGCTGATTCTGATCAGTACAGTGAAATGCTTCTGAACCAGTATCTAAGCTTAGCTGGCAAGAATGTGTTCATTAAAGTTATATATTGTGGGTAAAAGAAAGCTGAGCCCCTAACCAGTGCCACATATAGACCTTTCTCCAACTCAGACTGGATGACTACTACAAGCTTGTGCAATGAAGCTTACCAGAAAGTCTATTCAATTATTAAAAGGTGAAGTATTTAATGTATGTATCAACATTACTATAGAATTGATAATTGCCACCATGTTCTGGTTATCACTTAAATTTTCAATGGGTTCATTTTCTACAGTTGGTATTTTTTATTGACAAGGCAATATATACATATATACATATATATGTCTATATAGTGGTATATGGATATATATGTCTTAATGAAAATTAAGTATACCATATTAAAACCTTACATTATAGTATATTATGGACTTAGAGGAGTTGTTCTGAAATTTTTGAGTATTCTTTTAAAATAGCTCAGTTTTAAACTTATGGAATGATTTATTTTTATTTCTGGCATCTATTATTTTCTGATGCATCAGCTGAAAATATGCTTGGCAACACCAAAGAAAAACTCTAAAACAGTTTGTTGATGGGTTGCCTGAAGGAGTTGATAAACTCTGATAACCAGCCATTATCCCTGTTGCTATCACTATATTAGGAGTTTTTAGCCATGATGAGTTTGGAGGACTGGGTTGAGTAATCTGTAAGTCTGAAATTATAGGCAACAATTTGTGTTTGATTTTTTTTTTTGTGGAGAGAAGTTATCTGTACATTTCATCAGATTCTCAAGTCTGTGATCATAAAAAGTTAAAGAATCACATTGCTAGATGTTTTCTAGATGGTTAAGAGTTGCTTGGGCTGTGGTATCAGGGTATTTTTATTTTATATGTTAGAATTAACATAGTCATAGTCAGAGATGGATTAGATCTCATTGGCCACTTTTATTAGTTTGGCTTCAGAAAATTAAATGACTTTTGAGCAGCTAAATACATTTTAAGGGATGATTACTATTATGTAAGATACACAGCAAATGTGTCCATAGAAAAGTTTTGATCTAACTGGCAAGACATACAGAAATAAAAGTTTAGATAACATTATAAAGTAACATTATCAAACATTAAAAGTTTCTCTTTTGCAGACGGAAATGTTTGAAAGGTTTGCTTTTTTTTTCTTCAGTTTTTTTATTGCAGTAACTTTGTTTTAGAAATTAAAATGAACTCATATTTATATTTCCCCGTTCCTCAGATATATATCAATTCACCCTGCCCAAACACACCTCCACCAAATCAAGTGTTCTTTATCATTGTCCCCCGGGGCTGTGCCACCACTTGCTCCTTACCCTGACATCCCATCCTATTCCATATTGGTAATCTCAGTTCTATTGCAAGTGTACAAGGGTTTTGTTTCACCTGTTCTGTTGTTTCACCTATTCATAATCCACCTGTGGATGAGATCATCTGGTATCTTTCTTCTTTTGACTTGTTTCACTTAATGTAATTCCCTCTAGATCCATCCATGTTGATTCACGTGACAGGATTTCACTCTTCTAAGGGCTGTGTAGTATTTCATGGTGCATATAGACCACATCTTCTTTATCCATTCATTTGATGTTGGGTACTTAGGTAGTTTCCAGTTCTTAGCTATTGTGAATAGACCTGCAATAAACATGGGATTGCATAATCTCTGCAAATGAATGTTTTGTGTCTTTTGGGTAAATACTCAGAAGTGGGATGGCGACTGCATAACTCTGCAAATGAATGTTTTGTGTCTTTTGGGTAAATATACTCAGAAGTGGGATGGCGGATCATATGGGAATTCCGTCTTCAACTTTTTGAGGAATCTCATACTGTTTACCACAGGGGCTGCACCAATTTGTACTCCCATTAACAGTGTAAAAATGTTCCCTTTTCTCCACATCCTCACCAACATTTGTTGTTTCCAGACTCTCAGGTGTAAGGTGATATCTCATTATTGTTTTGTTTGCATTTCCCTGGTAGCCAGTGAGTAGGAACATCTTTTCATGTGCCTGTTGGCATCTGTATATCCTCTTTGGAAAAAACGTCTCTCCAATTCCTCTTCTCATTTTTTGATTGGATTGCCTGTTTTTCTGTTATTGGTTTTATGAGTTCTTTGTATATTTTAGATTTTAAGTTCTTGTCAGAAATATGAAGTCCAAATATGTTCTCCCAGTTAGTAGGTTTGTCTCTTCTTTTGGTGATGTTTTCTTTTGCTGTGAAGAACCTTTTTAGTTAGATGTAGTCCCAGTTGTTTATTTATTTAGTTAGTTAGTTTCTCTTGATGTAGGAGTTGAGTCCCCAAAGTCCTCTCTAAAGCTGATGTCATGGAATGTCTTTCCTATGTTCCAAGAATTTTATAGTTTTCGGTCTTTTGTCTAAGTCTTTAGTCCATTTTGAGTTCATTTTTATGAATGGTGTTAGAGAGTGATCTAGCTTCATTCTTTTGCATGTGGCTGTCCAGTTATCCCAATAGCATTTATTGAAGGATGATAGGCTTACTTTTAATGCTGCATATTTTTGGCAATCTTTTCTTAGAAGAACATTTTTTAGTTTTTAATGTCTGTGTTCATGGAATATATGTATATCTCAATAGAGTTCTTCAGTCCATGTCTGTATAAGAAAATTTTATGTCCTCCCAAACTCAGCTTTTTAACAAAACAATATGTAAAAATAATCTTGGGTTACATTTTAAATCAAACAAATAGATTGTCAGTCATATATGAACATGTTAAAAGATATGCCCAGGTACATCAAAAGGACCATACATCTTAGATTTGCTGGGGCCAAGGGAGCCCATGATACTGCTAAAAGCAACTGGTGCTGAGCAATGATGCTGTTTGGTGATTAGGAAAAGTTTTGTACATACTAACAATCGTTGCTTTTATATAAAAATTTACTGTGTTTTATTATGTTTTAGGATATTGGTTGGTAGATTGAGATTGATTTGTAACTTTTCCCATCTAAAGTAATGGCAAATAGGTTCTTGTTTCATTTTCCTACCTGTCCAATTTTAAGAAATACTGACTTAAGCAGGAGATTCCTATCTAATCTAGACCAGCTCCTTTATTAAGCTAGCAATCTTGGTAATAATTAAACTTAATATAGTGTTATAGTAACTCACCTATATGACTCATATATCTTTGTGTCACGTATTTAGGAATGTCCTATTTCCAAAAATGCTGAAGGCAATAAATGAAATTATAACTTTTTTAAAAAAATCATGACTGTTTGGAGAAAAGTTGAGATGTACATTTCTTTTTATCATCTTAAATGTATAGATCTAAAGTCATTTGTTAAACTTTAAAGCAATTATGTTACATTTTTACTTGAATTATATGTCAGTCATGTTTAATATGTCAAATTTTAAAGAGTTTTTAAGGCAGTGATGAAAAGGTATTAATTATTTTAAGATGTTTACTTTTTTGTTATCAATTTATCTATAGTTTATAAAATTCTTCTATTACAAGGTGGGAGTGAGGAAGCATATAATTTTTAGGGCTGAAAGGAGCTCTTACAGATAATTCTAAATGACCTAATATGTAAATATTTCTGATGGAGAGTTCAATATTCAGAATGTTTCAAAATATCTAAGTTCTTTTGCTTGCTAAGGAGAGAAAGAAAGGTGAATATAGTATAGAAGGTACTTTCTATAAAATTCCAAATTGCAATATAAACCAATTATCGAATAACCATTCCTTTCTTGGTGAAATATATTTGACTTTCTAGCCTGTGGGCATCTTTTTATTGCTAAAGTTGGGTTAAATTTACCACCACAGAAATTCAATTTTGATTTCAACCTATTATTAAAATATGCTAATGCATCCAAATGTATTTTAATATTCTCACCAGATATATTGAAATGCTTTCTATTCCCTTAAGGAGTGCAATTTCTTTTCACTCCTTTTGGGTCTCCAAGGTTACAGGACCTTGAAACATGTTGAGCTCAGCATGTTGCAAACTAGTATTTCTCAAGTTATGTTCCACATGTACCTTCCTGGAACTGGGCAGAGGTGTAATGCTGCCAGAACAATGACAGTGGCCATTTCAATTTTTCCTAAAAATGAGATGAAATGATAGAATTTTAGGTTTCACATTCTAAATTTTTTCTTAAATTCTACAGAGAGCCTGCATTGATTTTATAAGCAGATATTAGGAGATATAATGTCTGACTAAGGAGTACATGGTTATTAAAGGAATAATTTGCAAACAGCCAGTAATCTTCCTTCCATACCATTTTGTCCTTTGAACATCTGTGGTCATAATCATGGATTTCTATTCTATTTTATAGCCTATAAATTAAATTAAAGTTAAATGAATGTTAACAGAAATTTAAACTTAGAATGACTGAAATATGATACTTTGTCTGAAATTAAAGACTATGATAGAGTTTAAAATAACAGTATTTCATAATGCTCTGCAAAGGGCATTTTGACTCCCAAGCACTTTATGGCTTCACTGTGTGAACGGAGGTTACATTTTAAGGGGAAGACAGAGCTCTGCTGCTTATTTTTGTTCTCATTTTATGCAGTGCATATCATTTTACTGGGACACATATTACTCATCTGGTGAATAAAAAATTAGATTTTTATTTCTCAAGTTTTTTTTTTTTTTTTTTTAGGAGAGAAGGGAGAGGAGGAATTCAAGCAGAGGTGGCCAGGAAGGAAGAGAGGAGGAAGAGCATTTTTATAATTTATTTAGTTGTTCATCTTGGCTGTTTCTGCTGAGCCTGGGAGACTACCCCAGGGTGGGGTGGGGTGGGGCCGGTTTGGGGTATTTATGAACTGCTCCCAACCACTGCTCCACCAGGGTGCGCCAAAGCTTGTTTTTTTTAAATAATGGAATATTTTAGTAATTCCTTTTTTATTCTGTATATTTGAAGAGAATGATACATCCCTCAATTTATTTTAATCTCTTTTGGAATAAATTGATATTACTAAAGTGTTTGCTGATACCTTGAGTTGTTTTTTAGGAGGACAGGAAATCTTTTCTCAGGTGCCAAACAAAAGTCAGTATGAAGATTTCGAGTTAAAATTTTATCTGGCTAGTAGCCTCAATTTAATGCTGACTAATCTTTTAAAAACACACTCATGAAAACGGCGAGGAGGCATTCATATAATCCTACCAAAGCAACTTAATGCTAGAATTTGGGATGCAGTGTAGTGTATGTTGATACCTACATCTTACCAACAGAACTTGGCAGTTCTCTTTCTCTACCTAAGGGGGATCTGTTTCGTGAAGTCAACACACTCCTTTTCTCCTATTCCTACACTTCCCTTACCCATTACCATGTTTTTTCCATTCTGCAAAACAGCTAGTAGAGGAACTGATGGTGATGGAAGATAAATGGGAAGTACAGATTCCTCCAGCAAATCAGTGTAGGCAACATAGAGAAAATTGGTGCTGGCACAGTTTACTGTAGTCAACACATGGAAGCTACCTAAATGCCCAACAATAGGTGACTGGCTAAAGAAACTGTGGTATATATAAAAAAAAATCGTGCCCTTTGCAATAATTTGGATAGAATTGGAAGGAATCCTGTTAAGTGAAATAAGCGAGAAAAAAAAAGAGAACTACAGGATGGTTTCACTCATTTGTTGCATATAATAAAATGAAACAAATAAAATGATAAATCCCAGCAAAAACTCTCAGGACACAAGACGATGACTGCCGAAGGAGTTGGAGGGGAGAGGGAAGGAAGGGGGAAAAGGTGGTAGTAAAGGAACTCTGGTGGTGGGTGTGGTGTATAGAATGAGATACATTGTCAGTATTCAGCAATGAATGTAACATTGCGAACAAAGGAGATAGTATATATACCTATCAATAATTTATAAAAATTAAAAAAAAATAAAAAATTGGTGCTGGTAGCTGTGATGTTAGAAACTCTAATTTTTCCCTCTGTACTCCTGAGGGCCAAGTGATAGAAATAAGAAGAAAAAGCCCTCCCCCAAAAGAAGAATTACACTAAATGAAAGTCTAGGAAAAAATGCGAATGGATTGAATGTTGTGTGTGTCAGCTGGACTCCAGCTGGTGGGAATTAATATTTGTGCAATCTTTCTGAAAGACAAATCAGAAGCTTTTAACAAGTAGATTCTTTTACCTTAGAAATTCTGCTTTTAGTAATTTATCATCAAAATATCAACAAATGTAGTTTATAAGATGATACACTTAGTGTGAAACTTTTGTTTAGTATATTTGGCCTAAAACAGTATTTGGAAGGAAAATATTTACCTAGGGAACCTTACGATTATAGGTGGTTTAATTTTTTTCTTACTTTTGACTACTCATATTAACCTAATTTGATTATTTATATTTCCTCTCACAAACATGTATTACTTGTATAGCTCCCAAATCAAAAAGAGTTCTAAAGATATATGTCCTTGGGTTCTTGATTCTCTCACAAAAACTGTAGTTGTCCCAGAAAGCAGATATATGTTTTGCTTGTGCTACTGGAATTGCATTGTGCTTCTTACTTCCAGGATGTAGTTCAGTTCACCAAACATTTGTTGAATCAGTATAAATACTGTTATTTCCTCTTAAAATATTTGTATTAACATTTATAAATATTATTTTGGTAGATTTAAGGCCACATTGTAATATAGGAAAATCTTATCTTAAACTTGTCATTTGCTCTGTAAAAACTTAATAATTTGTAGCATTTCTAAGAGGGAAAAATGTTTTTGGGGAGGAAGTTAACCAACTTCATATTTGGGTTTTTCTCTCATGTTTTCCTGGATGTTGACAATCCTTTTATTCCATAAATATTTTCAGAGAACCAGAATTTCCCATATATCAGGAGGCATGCTTTAAATACTAAGTTCATTTTTAAGTGAAATTTCAATTCAAATTAAATTTCAATTAAAAATTGCTTATGTAGATTATATTATTTTTAATGGCTTGCACAGCTTGTACTCTATTTTGTAATACCTGCTCAGTAATTTTAGTAATATGAATGTGAAGTTTTCTATTCTCCTTAAATTATTTTGCATATTGTTTCTCTGGAATTTTAAAACCTTTTTCGTTAAAGGAAAGATGCAGATAAGAATGAGGACAAACAGAGGCAGGCAGGAGGAGAGAAGAAAGTAGCTTTTTTATTTATCCTGTATAGTTGCTCATCCTGGGTATTTCCGTCAGTCTGGTCAAAGAATACAGGTTGGGGTGCATGTGGACCATACCCAGCCAGAGGCAGCAGATCCAATTAATACTCCACCAGAGCATGCCAATTTAAACTTTTAAACTCTGATCATACTGTGAATATCTATAATAATTTTCCCTCTACAATGGGTTTTCGTATTGATTGTTTAGTTAATAAAGCTAAAATCATATTGCTTTTATATAGTAATGATTGAAAAGATTTTTCTCTCAGGAATAATCTCTCTCTCTCTACCAGATCATTGCCAGTTGATCTGTCAATGTTTTGTTTACTGAAGGCAGCTAAGTTTTTATTTCAGTGTCATTAGATACACACACACACACACACACACACACACACACACACACACTCACACACACACACATTCCACCCTCCCACCCCTTGGGTTTTTTCCTTACCTATACAGGAGTATTATTAAGTACTCTGTAGTTGGAAGTCATATTTGATCATTCCAAAGAAATAAGTAAGCCTATTTTCCAAGTAGAGAAAAGCAATAGTTTGCTTTGCTTGTCATCAGTACTTTCCTCATAAGCTTATTTGGGAATTTTTAAGCCCTTCCAACTTTAGGATTTGATTGATAACAAAGAATGATTATGTTCTATAGATAAGGAAGAATGTGAAGAGATTTAAAACAAAACTCCAAACTTTGTCCCTTCATCTTTTTCTAAACCTAATAAATTGATTTTCACTCTGATTCTGTCCATTTAATTTTTGTTGCATACTTCTCAACCATGTTCTTTTTTTGTTACTTTTAGGCAGAGAACTTCCTAAATGTTTAGTCTCAGGATAGGAACACCCAGGCTTTCATGTTTTTTTGCATTAGTGGCTGTTACATTTCCATTTCCATTACATTTTCAGCAGCGGAATTTCTCCTGTAATAAACTGACCACTTGCACCACAGCCCTAAATAAAGAAAACTTGCTGATGAGCATGTATACCTCAATAAGGACTTTGAATTCTGGTTCTAAGTAGACCCAGCAGCATCTTTTATGTCTTTTGGGAATTAACCTGTCAGGTACCACTTCTAGTTTTTCATATCTGTCATCTCATATGATCATAAATGTTGATTACCAATTAAACAGCTTTGTTCATATTACATTTTATGCACTAATAGTTTAATCAGGCAAAAGTGTGGGTGAGATTGATCAACTTTTATCTGTGGTGAGGCTCTTTAATTTCTGTTGTAGCTCTGTGTTTCTGACAAAACTATTACCAGTATAATTAATTTTTCATCTCGAACTCATATAACTCACTTATAGAACTGAAATTTATCAGATAATAACTAAAAAAAACCAAATATTACTTTATTTGTGAAGTATCATGATAAAAATAATTTGCAAAATCTTTATGAAATACCTATGTCTCAGCACAAAATTTTAGAAAATGTACTTAGAATACTTGAGCTTAGCAACTGGAACTTGACTGTGAGGCCTGATTTGGGAATTGAACAACTTGTATGAATTTGGTAAGTAAAACTGGAAATTCAGATCTTATTTAATCATGGGGAATCATATTTTTCCCCAACTATTAACCAATGTCAGCTGCCTGAAATTTATCGATCTCAAGGTCTACCTCACTTCTTGCCAATAACACCCCCTCATAGAGAACAAAGGACTCACAGCTCAAGCTAAATAAAGCACTCTAAAGAGTTTCTGCCTCTAGAACTGCTCAGCATCAGCTTTGAAAAGTGGTGCGGGCACTGATCTTTGCCAACTGGTTTACCCTTGATAACTCTGTAGGTAGGGGTCCTGTCAGACCAGCTCAAAGACAGAGATTTCCCATCCCTTACCCTCTTAAAAAAAAAAACAAAACAAACTACCATTTTCAGACATTCCACCTGAAATCTATTAAGAACAACCTAAGACTGGTCACAGATTTATTGATTTTTCCTGGGCATCTGACTATGTGAAGTGAAACCAGCTATGACCTAAGCTTAGCAAGCTGAGTAAACACCCTCTCCTTGTTCAAGTTGCATCGAATGGCTATCTTAGTACATATTCCAAGCAGTGTCAGTAGGAATGATCTTGTAGTAAATCAGATTGTTTTGCTCTTTTTTACTTTTAAATTCTTTTTTTTCACCCTTTTAAACCATGATGAGCACATACTTCTTCTCATTGAACCGTGTACCTACCCTTTTGGACTGAAGGAGGAGCTTCATGGCCTCTATGGCAATGCTGATTGTGTAGTTTCTTTTTTCTTCTGACGGGTGCCCCACTGTCTAGTACCTCTGCTTTCTAAATTTTGTCTAAAAGAACTTAATATTTATTGCTTTAAAGTCAGAATCATCTAGTGTGCCAGAGAAGTTGCAGTGTTTAATTTGCTTATCTCTAAATGAGGCAGATAATGTACCCATTTCATCTCGAAGTGTTTCCTTAAAGGTGTGTTTAAAATGGGTCCCTTATGGGTACCTTTTAGACACTTTAAAAAAGAACTAGCATAAAAGCCAATTTGAAAATAATTGTGACCTCTCTGTGTGGTACTTCAGTTCACAGTTTTCTTCCTGAGTGCCCTAGTGATAGAAGCACAAATATGTGCCCCCCAGGATGCTTCTTCATTCTGCCCGCCTTGGAACTGGAGTTATCTTAAACTCATATGAAATTTATACTTAGAGAATAATATAACTAGTTATTTTAATATAAAATGCCTTAAATTATGTAGCATCAAATAGATACTGGGAGAAAAACCTTTGTCTTTTTTCTTACATTCTGCATATCCTCTTGAAGTTACTCATCTTCCAGTCTGGGGTATAAAAATTGGCATTCTTCAGTTGCTTAAATAACTCTGTTTAATGAGACCAGAAGTGTTTGGAGGGAAATTTTGGTATTTCCTTTAGCCTACTTCATAAGGGCTTTTATAGTCTTCTCTTTGGAGAGTTACTTAGAGTGGATTTGTTATCAAGGTGATCCTCTGCTCATTTGATTGTCAGAGCATAAGATTTTACTTTTCATTTTAATAGAGAATTTCCTTACTTTGAGTTCTAGCTAGAAAATATGTTTGCTAGGTTTTTTTGTTGTTGGGTTTTATCAGAATCTCAGCAATAAATGGTATTAATAGTGGAAAGTAGTAATTTATACTTTAATCAAAATAAATCAGATCCTTTTTTGGATATGGACTCTATAAGAATCTGATGAAAAATATGCAAGTACCCATAGGCCCAATATTTTACATAAAATTTCAGGAGATTTCTTGTAAATCATTTATAGATTTCCAGTAAATCATGTATTCAATAAATATTCATTGAGTGTCTACACAAATACTTATTGAGTACCTAGGGGTTAGAAACCTGCTAAGAGGCACTAAGAATAAAACTTCTCTATTTTTTGAAAGAATTTTATTTATTATGAATTACTCGGAACTTTGTCTTTTTTGTGTGTTAATGAGATAAGCTATAAATATGTCATATTGGTATGTGAGAATTTTGCAAATATAATAATTCTTATTTTTGATGTAACTATAAATAATGTTTAGGTTTTTTTTATATTTTATAAGTACTTAGTAAATTCATTTCTCCTCCTTTGCCATCAATGTCAACGAAATTGGTAGAAGTTTTGATTAAGTGAGAAATGACCATGTGGTGACTTCCATTGTCTCTGGAACTTAATCTTTGCTTTAGAAATCACTTCTTGAACCAGACTCACCTGACTTAATGAAAATTGTTTGAGATAGAATATTTACATACTTTATTCTTTTTTGCGGTCTCTTATATAACTGGAGATCTTGTTTGGGCAGTTCAGTCCAACCTTTTAACTATCGAATACCAAGTTTCACTGTGGAGCTGCAGCTCAGCTTCTCAATTTCTGTGTGTAGGGACCTCTTTCAACCTTTCTTTTCAGCTCTTTATTACCTACCCTCTTCCTTGGTGATCATTTAAGGGTAAGGTGAGTGAGAATCTTGTCTTAAAATGAACTCATTTCAAAGGATATCAGAGCTAAAAATAGACCTAGACTTTTCCTGCAATATATATCTGACTAGTTCTGTGGATATTATTAGTTCCCCCAACTCTGAGACTATCAGACCTTTCTTAGAATGGTTTTGTGTTTTCCCTTCTTAATAGACTACTTACAAGTAATTCCATAAAACTAATATAATTCTACTACAACTAAAAACTTTTTCTAATTGATGATTTGAAAGTTAAGCATATTTGTGCTCTCACTGTTCATAAACTTGGGTCTCAAGTTAAAATTTTAAGTTTCCCTTGTGTTAGAATTTTATAAAAAAGTTTGTGTTAGAAGTACAGCTTTGTTTTATTTTTACTTACATGAAAATAGGAAAGCCATTAAACTGTTTAAAAATAGTGGCACCAGACTGTACTAAACAGTAGCTCTGGAGAGTTTCACTTGAGAAACTAGGTATCCCTAGGGTGGTCTATGGATGTGATGTTCCAATCTGTAAGGTCATCTTAGGAATAAATTTGCTTCTAAGTTTAGGACCAGAAAATCTACTTCCTTCCTCCAGGCTTTTTGCATTTGGCCCCAAAGCTATGTATATTTGAGTGAGAACAGATATATTTTTTAATTCAACAACTGCTGGGAAACTTCAGCTGTGAGGCTCTGTAACCTCAGTGCTGATAGAATGCCATACAAATATTAGGTGTTTAGTAAATATTTGTTCAGTATGAGAGAGGATGAATTTGTGTGACATGGCTTCTAAACTGAGCTCTGGGTTATAAATAATGCTACTTAAGTGGAAATATGTTGTTTATTTGTAGTCATATTATGTGCAGATAACTATTATAGAATGGAAAAAATTCTCAAGTGGAAGTAAAAAGCAATGAAGTGCTGTCTGCTCATGAAAGGCAATGATACCATTTGTTATCTTGTTGAAGGTAAGTTATTTATAATGGATAATTTTTCTGAGCCCCCCCCCCCTTTTTTTTTTTTTTTTTTTTTTAGGAAAGGTGCAGGCAGGAATGAAGGCAAGAAGGCAAGCAGGTAGGAAGAGAGAGGAGTAGGAAGTGTTTTATTTACTTTTTTAATATTTATTTGTTCACACTGGTTGTTCCCCTCGACCCCAGGTCTTGAACCCAGGACCATGGGGTGTATGTGTGTGGGACTGCTCCCAGGTGTACTAGACCGCTAGGCCACCAGGGCGTGCCCTCCCTCTTCATTTAATTGTTCTTTGGCTTCCTATCTTTCTGATTCAGAGTTGACCTTCATCTCCTGTCTTGTAGGTCTTGTCTATTCCTGGTCTTAGAGAAGTGAGATTAGAAGACTATTAAGAAAATTAATTAGACAATTGCGGGTGTATCTGTTCATCAGTTCCAGGTTTTTGCAGTTGTAGATCTTCCTATGGGTATTTCATAGCAAACCTTTTTATCCACATCTCTGATTCCTTGCTCCCTGAGGATACCTGAATGTCTTTACTGTCCATCATATCTCTTTGTCTTATAAGATTCTACTGTAACCATTCCTGCTATTTCCTTGCCATCACCTATACTTCCCTTTTCTAATTCTGGCCTCTCTCACCTCCTTTGATGAATTTTCCCAACAAGAGTAGGTCATGATTTGTAATAAGCAGAATTTAAAATTCACATTGAAATTCAGGCAGAAAAGATATATGGAAATGTAATCGTATATAGTTAATTTTATGTAAGGGATCTCAAAGTAAAGACTTGATTACTAGGTAGAAGTCTAATCATCTTCATTTCCCATGATTTTTTGATTGAATGCTAGATTTGATAGGATCAATTATTCATCGCTTGACTTTAAAAATGTGACATTTGACATCAATACAGTGTAGCCACTATTTCCTTTATTTAAGGAATGATTCAGGTAGGGATGCAGACGGCAGGCAGGCAGGAATAGAGGAGGAAGCAACATTTATTTATTTCATTTAGTCATTCACTTCAGTTTTTTTCTTGGCCCTATGTCATGAACCTGGGTCCTTGGGATGAATATGAATTACACCCACAAGAGACCATGGACTTAACCACTTAAGCCACCAAAGCATGGCAACTATTTCACTTTTTAAAACTCTAAGTCTCTTCTAGCTGGCTTTTTAATAAGCTGGTAATATAATTGACATTCTTCTTCAGGGTCTAGAGATTCTAGGCTTCCAACAATGACTTTGAAAGAAGAATAGAAGTAGTTCAGTATAGTTTTTAATGTTGCATATATTATTTGATCTTATACTTAAAATGTGCTATTTTATTTATAAAGTAATAGAGATTCTGATCTGAGGTATAGAAAACCTGCATTTCAGTAACACCCAAATGACTTTTATATAAAATGTCAGATTGTTTTTCTTCAGTACTTGACATAGCTATTTCTCATTGAAGTCTTAGTCCCTGATGATTTTTAACAGTTTTTAAAATTTTCCATTAACCATCCCTAAGAATGAAAATAAATTTCTTAATATTTTAAATAAATACTTTAAAATAAAGAGATTTTCTTGAAATTAAATAATATTTTTCCATTGACCTTTATTGTAATCTCTGAAATGTTTCCTGTCATTAAAATTTGATCCCAAATCAAACTGGCTACTCTTTCCACCCTACCTGACCATGAGTGCTGAGTGCCCTGATTTCTTTATTGAAAAAAGACTAGGAGATTAGCCAATTAACTTGTGTGTTGATGACCAGACAGCCTTGTGTCCACCTGTACAACTTCATTATCCTAACTGCCAGGGAAAGTACTTGATTTTTACACATATCACTCTTCAGTCCTATTGTAATATAAATTTATTATGTGTTCTTTGAAGCCGTAAGACTGGCCACAGCAGAATTTCAGGAAAATACCATCAGCCAGTCTTCTAGTAGCACTTAACTGAATTTACTGCCTGCTTTTTAAATTCTCGCTTGCCAAACTTTCACTGAGTGACTCTTCATATAATTGAGTACAGCTGTAGTTTATTTTATTTTCCAAAAATAATTACCATGGCCCACTAAAATGGCAATTAAAATCCACTCAATGTTTTTAACTTTTTTCACTGAGATTTAAAAAATGTACTGAAAACATGGCTTCTGCAATAGGAATCATGTGTGTTCCTCAGTTTGTATGCTCTTATTTAAGGTTGCTGTTATGACTGATATCTCATCCAGGTTTAGAATAGATTTTCCAATTTATTTTACTTACAGAAATTATTTTTTTAAAGGAAAGGTGCAGGTAGGGTTGAAGGTAAGTAGGCAGGCAGTCAGGAAGAGAGAGGAGAAAGAAGCATCTTATTATTTTAATTTTTATTTAGTATTCACACTGGTTGCTTCCCCCCACCCCGACCTGGCCTGGGACTCAAACTTAAAGGTATGTGGCCTGCACTTTGGTGGTGATGGACCTAACTGCTGCTCCACCAGGGCGCGCCACTTACATAATTTTTAACGTTATTGTGAAGTGCCATTTTGTTAGTACTCTTAATTCCTCATTTATTAAATAAAAATAAACTTTGTGTGCATGTTAACAGCATACACTGTAGAAACATCCTAGTAATTAAAAAAAAAAAAATATTTGAGTGTATTTTGAATCCTAGATGTCCTGACTTAGATTTTAAACCACCTGTGAATACAGATGCCCACAACACCAATGACAGTTTGTCCTAATCAGTTCAGGGTTGAGTTGAGTCCCTGAGAAAATTTTTTTCACTTCTTTCATCAGTGGCCAGTACAATGTTTTAATTATGAGTCACAAACATATTCTCAAAGAGATGATTTCATGGGGTCCTGTATTCTTCCCTTTTCCGACTCTCTATCTGTGTGAGCCTGGGTTTCCTTATTATATTTCAGCCAAAAACGTATCACAAGAGCCTGAATGCAGAAGCAAATGGGAGAATCTAGCTCTCTGCTCTTAAGCCAAAAATGAAAGGACATTTGCAAAAATATAAGATAATGCTTCTCTTTTCACTACTTTCTAAAAATAAATCTATTTTCCAAAAATTATGAAGATTAAATAACCTATCCAAAGACACATGCTAGTGGATAATAAAATTGGCAATAAAGATAACTAATAGTAAATAATTTAAGCCTAATAGCAATAACACAATATAGTACAAAAAAATAGGATGGAAACTAATAAAGTAATAGTGGTTTATATTCTTACCCTCTTATATTCCTTTACTTGTTTGTTTAGAGTAAGAAAGCAGGAAGGAATGAAGGATGAAAGCAAGTAGGCAAGCAGACACAGAGAGAAAGAAGCAGCATTTCTTTCTTTTGTAGTTCATCTCGGTTGTGTGTCTACCTTCCCTCCCCTGCCCTGGGTCATGATAAACTCCAGTTCCTGGGCTTATGTGGACTGTGTGCAGCCACGGACTTAATCACCGAGCCACCAGGGCACACCTCCACTTATATTCTTGCCTTATTTTTGAAGTAAAAAAATTTTCAGTGGGTCCTAAAAACAGTTCTTTAATTAGTATTGTGGAGTTATTTTCTCATTATAAAGACAAAATGATTGCACTAGCATTCTTTGGATAGTAAAATTAGTACTTGTGCACAAATTTGAGGAGTTGAGATAACAAAAGACAAAAAGCGTTTTCGGTGGCCCTTTGTAAATACCGGTCTGCAGCAAAAATTCTATCCACGATGGTATTAAGTTTGCTGAACTGGCTCCAATTAATATGGAATGACTTTTATCATCAAATTATTCAATTCAGAAGACTTGAGAAAATATCCTTATGGATATCAAATTAAATTTGCTATTGTCACACTTTTTACTTGCCTTGAATGGCTTCCTTGGAAACCAGAAGCCTAACCATCATCAATGTTGCCTTTAGTACATCATTTAAACATGTTAAACGTATGTTTCCTTTGGCAGTGGGAATGCCATATGCTATCATGTGCCATAGTATGATTTTGCAAAAGTGAGATTGATTCTAAGATACGATTATGTAAAGTGACTCCGTCACTTATTAGATAGCATGCATTATATGCCTTATAAATTGACATGGACGATATTTTAAAATTAAAAAATCAACTAAAACCAACCAACCAATAAAACCAATAGGCTTTTTTGGTTTTGTATGATCCCAGAATTCTGCTTAATTTTGGCTTAAAATATTCTTATTGTTAACATCTAGTGCTTTTCAAAAATTGCCAAGATATCCTTGGACATTTAAATTCCTTCTCCATTCACAAATGTTATTAACTTGAAATAGAAAGATGCTTTCTAAGGAAACTAGTTTGTCTCGCCAGATCTTTTAATGTAGTTATTTAGCAATGTGAGCTGTAAAACCCAAACATTGAGGCTCCCTTCCACAATGCCTTGTTGCCCAGACAGTGATGTCATGTTTTAAGCATGTTTAGTTTGCAAAGGTCCTGCTTTTGATCCTTCAGTTGTCACTTTTTTTATGCAGCTTCTCCTGAATTACAAAGGTACTGAAAGTAATTTGCTTCATTAAGGTCTGTTGCTGACACTGTTGTATTTCATTCGTCATTCTTCTCTTAGCCTCCTTCATTAAGGCCTTATTCAAATTTGGATCATGGTTCTACTGTGACATCCATGCCATTATCATCTAAATAGCAATTACATATTCAAAAACAACAGCTTCTCCTTAACTGTCTGTAACTTAACATTTTACATAGATTCAAGTGGGAATTAAGAATAAAATGAATCTTTTCTTTGTAATTTACAACCCTCCCTTTCACCCTTGATTTACTAGTTAATGTTGAATAAGCTACTTGTAGATGAATGAAGACAAAATTATTGATGCTCAGCTATAGTTCTGTAGTAGTATACTTATTATAAATTGTTTCTGTATTAAACTTTTACCCAAGTAACAGTGACCCTGATTTAGTTGCCCACATTTTATATATATATATATATATAATATATAGTATAATATATATTATATATATTTTAGACAGCATTTACTATTTGATGTGAGACCAGATTGAATAGACTATTAAGAAATTAGTAATATGTTTTACAAAAGAGAAGTGTTTTATAACTTAAACATTGAAAGGAAAAAATTTAAAATAAATCAATATTTTTTGTCCTTTGTAGAATAGACCTCAGAAATTGAGGCAAATTCTGCTAATGAAATAATAATATAATTTTCTAGCTACTTTGTTTTGGCTGTCATGTTTTGTAATCAGTGCATACTATGCAGATGTGACAGAAATGAGCAACCACGGTTACTGGAGACAGGGTTTCCGCAGATAGAGTGGGCATAAATATTATTAGAACTTTTTTTGTCTTTAGCTATTTGATTTAAAGGAAAGTTAGTTCAGGATTCCACATATACATGTATACATTATGTATATACAAATATAGGCAGTTATATTGTATAGATTTCTTAAGAATTTCTTAAGGTGGGGGCGCTTAAGGGGAGAAAGGAGGAGAGAATTCTGACCATCAAAAATGCTAATTAACTATTCAGTACTCAGTTTTTTGGTGCCTTGCATAATAATTTCTTGTATATTTTACAAATTTCTATCATGGTTATGGAATTTTATTTCTTTTTTGTTTGAAATGAACTCTTTTTTTTGTTTGTTTTCTATCCATAAATTCCAATTGATCAGCATTATGTATGTGTGAATTAATTACTTGGGTTTACTTCCAGTGTAGTTTTGTCGAGATTCTAGACGAATTTTCTAGATGTGAACATTTTAAATTTGTTCAATTATGGATTCTCCAACGAGAGTAGGGAAGACTCACCCTTTGTCATCTCATCTTTTGTGGAGATGAGTCCTGAAGGTGAGCTGAAAGATCAGTTGGGGTATTCATTTCAAGCGTTGCCTGCCAAGGAGGACAGAATGCTATAAAACAAAGCAGAAGAAACTCTGGAGAAGGAGGTAAGCCACTGGTAGATTTGCAGTTGAAAGACAAGTTAGACACTGATCTTGAAAGGACAATACTAGACTTGCAAGATGGGTAGGATTTGTTCACAAGTCCTCTATCCCAAATAAAAGTCTGATGTGTCACTCTTAGGTTTTGCGATGTTACCATTACCAGCCAGGGTCTTTATAGTGACAGATCTTAACCAAGCATTATTTTTAGCTCCTGTTTATGCTATCTTAGTCTGCTTGGATCCTTGTAATATGGCTTACAGGCAACAGAAGTTTATTTCTCACAATTCTAAAGGTTGGGAGGTCCAAGTTCAATGAAGCACCAGCAGGGCCCATGTCTGGTGAGGGCTTCCTACTGGTTGATAGAAGTCTGTCCTATTGCTGTGTTCATATTATACAAGAGGTGAGGGATCTCTCTGAAGTCTCTTTCATAAAGGTACTAATCCCATCCGTGAGGGATCCACTCTTATAATCTAATTACCTCCCAGAGACCATCACCTCCAAATACTCTCACTTTGGGGATTAGGTTTCAGTTTGTGTATTGGAGGGAATATAAACTTTCAGTCTTATATATAAATCTGAATTTTAAAAGTAATCTTTAAAAGATTTTTTTTAATAATAAGATAATCCACAGTGACAATTCAGTGAGCACCAAATTGTTTAGTTGTATGTTTTAGAACCATTATCAATGGAATCACAATCACAGTGTATATACAATATTTGCCTTTTTCATTTAGCATCATGTTATCTAGGATTTGTCCATATTGCTGCATGTATCTCTAGTTCTTACATGTTTGTCATTCCATTATATGAACATCTTATCTCTTGTGATGATGAAAAACTGGAGTGTTTGTTATGTTTTGCTTTACTAATAAAAATGATGCTAGACATTCATAGGTAAAAGCAAATAAACAAAACCAGACCTTGATCTAAGTCTTAGATCTTACATGCAAATTATACACAAGGAGCCATAAACTTAAAAATGAAACAATACTGTAAACCTTTTATGGTTTTGTAAAACTAAAATTGGAAATGTTTTGGGATCTAGAAAAGTTTAGAACCTTAGGCAGATTTCTTAGACTTAACACCAACATAATCCATAAAAAGAAAAAATAATCCATTAGACTAACAAGTAAAAGATAAGCTAAGTTTGGGATACAATGTTTGCAAGCCACTTGTCTGTGAAAGGATATGTAATGAACTCTCAAAGCTAAACAGAAAAACAACAGACTAAATTTAAAAAAAGGGCAAAAAACATGAAAAGACATTCACTAAAAAGGATATACAGATAGCACAGGAAAAATAGTCGTTGTCATTAGCCGTTAGGCAAATGGAAATTAAAACCACAGGGAGGCATGTCTATGCATTATCAGAAAAGCTAAAATAAAAAATGGTGATCCTTTCAAATGCTGGCAAGGATGCTGAAAAATTGGATCACATATTGTTGGTGGGAATGTAAAATGATATAAGCACTCTGGAAAATTGGCATTTTCTTAAAAAATACTGAACACATAATTATCATATAATCTGGTAGTATCACCTTTAGGCATTTATCCAAGAAAAACTGAAGGTGTCACAGAAAAATCTGTGTATTAATGTTTATAGCAGGTTTATTCATAATAGCCCCAAACTAGACACTATTCAAATGTTCTTTAAGGAGTGAGTAGTTAAACCAACTGTAATATGGGATACATCCATACCATGAAATAATACTCAGCAATAAAAAGGAACGAATCATTGACACATACAACCATTTGGATGAATTTCCAGAAAATGTTGGTGACTGGAAAAAGAAAAACCAATTCCTAAAGATAATGTTCTTGAAGTTACAAAAGCAATGGGGGAAAAATTAGTGGTTACCAGTGGTTAGAGAGGGTATAAAGATGACAAGGACATGAGTATGGCTATAAAAGTGCTATAAAAGTTTTTCTGGTCTTCATGGAAGTGTTCTCTATCTTGACTATATCAGTATCAATATCTTGCTTCTGATTTTGTACTATAGTTTTGCAAGATATTACCATTATGAGAAACTGAGTAGAGAGTGTATGGGATCTCTGTAGTATTTTGTATACCTGCGTGTGAGTCTACATTTATCTCAAAAGTTCAATTAAAAGACCGAACAGTGCTTTTAGGAACATTCTTGTACACGTCTTCTAGTCAACATATGTGAACTTTGCTCTAGATTTTATTTATAGGAATTATTGTGGGATCTAAGTAAGTTAACTTGAATAGTTGATGTCAATTTATTTTCTCCTTGTGGTTTTAACTTATATTTTTCTTATAATGAAATTGGTCATTTTAGTTATGTGTAGTAATCATGTATTTTTTCCTGAAGTAAAGTCATTTTCCCCATTGTTCTCATATTTTGTTTACCATTTTCTTTTGATTCTATAGGGAGTTTAGATATGAATCCTTTGTAAGTTATATTGTATTTTAAAATAATCCAGTCAATGGTTTTTTTTTTTCGTTTTTGTGTCTATTGATGAAGAGAAATTATAATATTACTGCTTTTAAATTTACAAACCCTTCCTTAGTGATTTGTACTTTTAGTTTAGTTTAAGTGATTTGTTTTTTTCTCTGATATCAGAAAGATATTTCTCTTATAAATCATCTTAAAATTTTAATGTTAACTTTTATTTAAAAAGTTATAGGATCCAATTAAATTTTTTCAGATGAATAATTTTCTCAGTCCTATTTTGTATGAATTCATCTTTTCCTCACTTACTGTAAAGCTTACCCTAACATGCATATATACAAACATCTTTCTTTGGTTCTTTGTTCTCTTCTATCAGCCTATATTTCTCTCTCTGAATCAGTTTTATACAGCTCACTACAATAGGAGTATTGTGTTGCTCTTTTCTGTATTACTATTTTCTTCTTCAAAAGCATTTGATTAAACGTTCAGTAAAACCAACCCACCCTGATATAATTTTCATTGAATTTGTATTAAACATATAAATTTGAGAGAATTAATTATAATATTGAGTTTTATATAAATCTGTTTTTTCTCCATTTGCTTAGATTTCTTTCATATGTTTTTGTGAAGTTATTCACTTTTTTATAAATGTCACATGCTCCCTTTTGTCAAGTGTATTCTAAGAGACTTTTTTTTTCTGTTTGTTGTTATAGTAGATATTTCTTTTTGAAGACTGCATTTTCTGTTTGTTGCCAGTGTGAATCATGTAGTTGATTCTGTAGCAACCATCCTAATAAAGTTATTTATTACTAATAATTCATCTTTTAGATTTTTGTGAATTTTCTAAGTCAGCAGTATAAAACCTCTGTGAATAATGAGTTTCATTTTTCTCTTACTATTTCTTTGAACTTTTATTTAATTTCTTTCATTTTGTTGCATTATCTAGTATATTGAATAGAAGTGTAAAAGCTGGACTCCTTTTTCCTTTTTTGATTGTAAATAGAATGCTTAAAATTTGTAATGTTTAACTAGTAAATATGGTATATATTATGAATTAGATTACTCCTGACTTGCTAAAAGATTTTTTTAAATGTAATAAGCAATGATGTTAGTAAACTTTTGATCTTTTAATGAAGTAATTTTTATTCTTTAGTCCATTAATGTGGTAGATTGCTTCTTTAAGTTTAGACAACCTTATTTCCTTGATGTAAGCTAAATGTGTATGTTATTTTTGATACTTTAAAAATAAATTATTGGATTTATTTAGCTTGTATTTTGTTTGAGAATTTGCTCATTTTTATGAGTGAGGTTTTTTTTTTCATTTTTGTGCTGTCACCGGTTTGTTTTAGAGTTAGTTATGTTAGATTTATTGAATGAAGTGAGAAGTAAATTATTTTAAGTTATTATATAAATACATATTATATTAAAAAGTTATTTTGAGAAAACTTATTGGAAAATTTGTAAGATTTTATGTTACTAGAATTCGCTGTGCTGTGCCCTGATGGTGTTAGATCTGCCACCTCTGGCCAAGTGCAGTCCACATACATCCTAAGGAGACCCTGTTCTTGTCCTGGGGCCTGGGAGAGCAGTCAAGATGAACAGCTAAATAAAAATAAAATACTTCTTCCTCCTCTCTCTTCCAGCTTGCCTGCCTGCTCACTTTCATTTCTGACTGCTCCTCTACTTAAAAAAAAAAATTCTAATGTAAAATTATGTGAACCTGGTATTTTTTAGTGAATAATTTTAATCTTAATAAATTGATTAATAATTACAAATCAACTTATGGAGTCAATTTGGTAAGTTGCAGTTTTTAGGAGATTGCTCATTTTTAAAAAATTTAAAATTCGTTGCCCAAGTTTTTAATTTTTTAAAATAATAACACCTTTCCTTTTTAATATCTGGAATTCTTGTTATGTTTCATTTCTCCCCCTAATATTATTGACTTATTTTTTGTGCTATTTTTTTCCTTAGATTGTCAAAGATCAGTTTTAGGGTATATTCTTCCCTTTCTTTTGCATTTAATTTTCTATTTTACTATATTTTATTTCTGCCATAATTATTTTTTTATTTTTCACTTTTCTTTGGGGTTTATTTTGTTGATCTCATTCTAATTTCTTAGGTTTGTTGCTTATGTTTGGTTCATGAGTTTTTATCTTTTTTGTATTCTAACATTCATTTAAAATGCTCTGTACCCCACTAAAAGCTATTTTATCACCCTTCAAGTTTTAATTTGTGTTGTTTCCATTAGTTTGCAGTGTTACATAGTTCTAGGTTTCTTCTTTGCTGATTTATTTCAAAATACTTTTTGAGATTGCAGACTATATGTATTGTTTTGGTTATCTTTTTGAGGATTTTTATTGTAACATGCTATGGTCAGAGAAAGTGGCCCAAAAGGTATTTTTAAATGGCTGAGACTTTATTTGTAGCCTAGTATATGATATTAATCTAATATTTTAGGAGGGAGGAATAAATTTTAGTTTTTAAGGCTAAATTTTTTTTTGATGGGTATCTATGTCTTACTGACCTTCTTAGCCATTTTAGAGTCTGTATGGGCTATTAGAAAAATCTGCAACTATTAAAGCTAGGTTTTCAGCAGCTCAGCATTATAATCTCTGGTCATACCCTCCATGTAGGCTTCTATACTTCCATCTCAAGGTCAGAATTATTATTTTTTTTAAAGGGATATTTTGTCTCAATTTTATAACTTTCAGTTGACATGTATATAACAGATCTCAAATATTTATTGTTTTTGTAAGAAAACTGTTAAAGAATTCTATTAATTTTGACATGATTTTCTTTGATTGGTGTTTTTGAATCACTATTGTTTGTTCACTGTATGTCTCATCACAAATTTATATACAACCACTGGAAAAAGCATATTGTATATAACATAAAGGACAAAAAGTAGCGGTCAAAATGTAAAATTGTTCTAAATCTTAGGACAAAATAGGGTAAGACTTAGTAATATTTGAGTTAAATTTGAAACATGAATATTTACACATGAGTTAGGATGTTATTAGTTTTTTCAGAGAAATGTGTCTTTAAATGTCTGGAACATGCTTGGATTAAACTGGTTGAAAACTTTTGAGCTTTAATATATTTCTTTATTTTGAAAACATCAAAATTTTGTTTGAGTATTCAGCATTTCCCAAACTGGTTTAAAACTTTTTTTTTCATAGAGAGACTTACAAAACGAAATCTTCTACTGAACCCACTTATACTACTTAGAGTAACTTTCAGAAAGTTATCAAGCGAAATTTTTTAGAAAATCGTGAAAGTACGAATTTTGGATCTCTTTAATTGAAAGTCTTACATCATAAAAATAAATGACCATATACTAATAAATAAGATTTTAATATTTTCCAGTGCTTTAAAGATTTCAGAGCACAATGGTGTATCTGATTCCGTTGTCTTTGAAACACCCTGTACTATTGTGGGTTAGCCACTTGAGTCCTTCTGGAGTCATTAAAGCCTCAAGTTAAACATGTCTTTTTTGTAAGTGCTGTTAGTAATTCCATTCAGAAATTCTTAACTTTTGTTGATGAAATTCTTTCCATCTCCATTGTTGATTCATTGAAGTAATACTAGATGAAGTTTTTTGTTGTTAAAGAACAATAATCCCATTAATTAAAACTGAGAGATTTTTACTTGTTTATGTGAGCATTTCAATTTTTATATATAATTTTGTGGATGGTAAACATTAGATGTTTAGTTAGAAGAATTTTGATTGTTATATTTCATTATTAATGAAAATAGAATATCTGTAACAAGATGGAAAAATTACATTATATGTATGTCTTATTTGAAAAATGAGTTTTGTTCCACTAAGTAAAATTTTATATTTAAAATTTCTAGGGTACCTTTAATGAGTAGTGGTTGGCACAGTCCACATACATGTCAAGTTCCCAAGTTCCCATCCTAGGACGTGCAGGAACAACTAAGATGAACAAATAAATAAAATAGTGCTTTCTCCTCTTTCTTCTTGCCTACCTACCTCTGCTCACATTCATTCCTGGCTGTACCTTTCCTTTAAAAAAATAAAAGAAATTCTGTGACTCAATTTTATATTTAATTATAGACCAGTCATATTTCTGCATATTAACAAATATACTAGTGCAACATTTTTTGGGGGGTGGATAAGAGAAGGAGGGAAGGAGGGAGGGAGAGAAGGAGAGGAAAAGCAGCATGTTTAGTTAGTTGTTTATTTTGTTCCCCTGCTCCTGGCCCCAAGTTGTGAAACCAGGTCCTTGGATTTTACATGGTCCACACTCCAGCCGTCTTAGCAGCCTGAGCCATAAACACACACCTCAACAGTAGAATAACTTTGAAATAATAATTGGAAATATAATTAGGTAACTTGACAAAGATTTGGAAAGTCAAAACTCACTTTAATATGCTCCAACTATCAATGCCTTTTTTAATTTAAATTTTATCAAAGGAACATTGTATCATAAAATTACATAGGTTTAAGATATGCATCATAGTTAATTCTCATTTTCACCTAAAGTTTTAAGTTCATCACTGTTTCCATTTTTTCCTTCACTATACAATTAATCCCTTTTACCCAGTTTACCTTCCCAGCCTTTTGGTAATAACAGATTTGCTCTTGTTGACTAAAAGTCTGTTATTATTTGATTTAGTTATTTATTAAAAATCTATTTTTTGTTCGATTTATTTTATTTGTTTGCTTGATTTCTCTATTTCAGTGTCTCTTTAGTAGCCATTACTTTGGGAAAGAAAAGTCCCAGTTTTTTGTCAATGAAAAATGTGTAAGGGAGTCTCTGCTCACCTCCACATAAGTGACTTTGTAGTTTGAGATGCTCTGACTTTTCTATAAAACTATTGAATGTTGGCAGTGTAGAGGCCATTTTCTGAGCAGGCCAGGGTTCCTTTCACCAGTAGACTGGTGTCCTGTACAAGTGTCACATTCTTTGTGTGCTTGTAATTGTAATTGCATGATTTAATTTTTAAAGGAGTATAAAGGAGTAATTTCTATAAAAAACATAGTTAAATGTCATGAAAATAATGTATATAGGTCTGTTGCTAAAATTTAAAAAGTCTGTCAATTTAGGTATGACTGAGCTAACAAAATAATCTAGGAATCTGTAGCAGATTTATTTGCAAATGTCTTTAAGTTATCATCTGAAAAACTACTAGAGGTTCTGTACAATGATTCAGATATTGTGCTTACTAAGAAAGGCTCAGAACCCTAATTAGGTGGTTCATCACCATGTCGGAAGGTTATAATAAGCAATAGAAGGATTGAAGTTGGAAAAAAGTTGGATGTTGGAATATTGGCCACTGTAGGGAGAAACTGTCTTCTGAACCAAACCTGCTGTTTAAAAATTTGTAACTGTTTTTTCTTTTTATTGATAATGTTAATTTTATTATCAGTCAGTTACACCATGTAGATGAAACAATTCTGCCAAAATAATGATATAAAAAAGTAAAACATAGGAATAGGATAAAAAATTGCAAGAAGAAAGTCTAGTTGCAGCAGCACAACTAGATCTAATAAAATACAGCATTTTGTTATAAGCAAATTCATAAATCCTAGAACTTTAGTTTAGGAAAGCATATGGCAAAAAATTTTTATCAGGTGGACTCTAAATTATTTATGATTTTTCCCTCATTAATATGTACCCATAACATTGGAACACCTATAAATAAACTTACCTGAATGGCTGCTCATTTAGAGACAGTGTCTCAAAAGCATAGATTAGCTATTGAGTATAATGTCCTTACTCTAACTTTGAATCAGGAGATTTTGTGGTGTTTAAACAGGAGATTTTTTAAAAGTCTTTTGAGTTGTAATTTTGAGGAAAAGTATAAGGAGGAACTAGTAGTCATATAAAATAGTGATAACATCCAACATATAAACATAGTATAGTGATAGGACAGAGCAAAATTTCCATTTAAACATTCACTTAACTTTGGTGAGTATATTACATTACTAGGAGACACTGACGAACATAGCTTGTTGCTGTTGTGTATAGTTGGTACTTGAACAAAACAAGTTTGAACTTCATGAATTCACCACATTTCCAAATAACTTGCTGACTCTAACTTTGAATGTAGTATTTTCATCTCCCAAAGTGTTTTGAAATATATTGATGTGAATTTCTTATAATGTATTTAATTTGTATCCTAGAAATATTTTAATATTTTAATAATGTCATACATGATAGTATATGTATTTGTCCTTGTTAATGCACTATTCAAAGTACTTGTACTTATGGAATGCATGAATTTATTAAGAAACGAGAGAAGAAATGCATAATCTAAAATTTAAAATGCATTCCTTTAAAATCATGCTTTTAAATTATTTTGGAGAAAAATTATTTTGGGCCTAAAACTTATTCCATTAAACAAATTGAAATAGAGTCCTAAAATATTTAAACTATTTGGAAATAATGTTTGTTATTGTTTGCACCCAAATATATCCTTTTGGAACCTCTTATCTGATTATCTTCTATAGATCTGATGATGGTAGGATTTTATTTCTTGTTTTCTTTTCTTTGGTTTAAAAGCTCTTCTGATTTACCTAGTTTATTAGTGTAGATATCAATCTTAACATAAGACATTAAATATGCCCAGTAACGAGCAGTAAAATGACCTGCCCGAGATAGGTCGAAACCTGTTCTGTTCTTTCTTTCTGACTTTCAGAATCAGTACCAGCATACACTTTATTTTAATTTGTAGATTAATTTGAAAAGAAATCACTTTAAATTATGTACGACTCAGAAGGTGTAAGATGAAGCTGGTGAAATCTATGTGTGCCTTTCTTTGTTTTTAAGACTTGGATGATTTTGATTATCCCTTAAGTTTAGAAATTAAGATTAATTTCTTAATTAAGATTAATTTCTAATTAAGATTAATATCTTTAGATTTGCCAGTGTATTTAATTCGAAGCAGGGAGAAAATGGAAAAAAAATTAATATAAATAGTATCTTTGGAGATGATGCATCTTTTATTCTATTAAAATGTATTTTAAGGACTTTTTTTTTCCTTTTCTAATGATGGCTTAGCTAAAAACACCTTTGAGATGCATTCAGAAAAACTACAGTGATGAAATATGATTAGCAGTCTGTAGGGGAGAGGCACACTGTGATTTCCAGGTCTCTTCTATTTGAAATCAATCCAGATTCTTGAATTCAATCTAGTATATAGTAAGCTACAAATGGAAAGATTAAACTGGAGCAATATAATTAGGGTAAGCCATTGCATCTGCACTTGTATCACAGCAACTGAATTTGAAACCAGCTGCAAAATGGTGACTAATCTCTCTGGCAAGCCCACATGAGAGTGTAGTACAATAAGCCAGCTTCAGCCTCATGAGCACAAGTCTCTTCAACTTGCCTCTGAGCAGGTGATGGTGATGATGCAATCTGATTATACTTTTGAATGTATTCTAACCACAGTCAACAGTTGAGTCCCACAAGGGATTTCACAAAAGGCTTCAAACTGACTATATATTTTTTTTCAGATACTTTCAACTATTGAAGACCATGGGAATTATTATTTTTTAGTGACTGTAGTACTTTATACAAGTACAATATACTTTATAGTACTTTATAGAAATACTTTGTGTAGAATCTTAACTTTGGGAAATTTTACTTATTTTTAATGTCTGAAATGAAGATGAAAAAATAATGTGAAATAAAAGAAAGTACTTGAATTGTTAGCTCTTATTCAGAATTGTTCATGAATACTTACACTGATGAATTAAAATAATTAAACTGTTCCCTTAACCTGTATAAGTAGAAGATGGTGACTCAGTGGACTGAGAGAAGTGTGTCAGGGGTACACTAACCTTTCCCTAATCAGAGTTGTGTCTTCATAGCTATATAACCTCTCCTGGTGAGGTGATATTTAATAGTGTCGAACATTTCAGGTGTTTTAATACTCAGTTTGACTTGAACTTGAGCCTTTATTTTTCATCTTTGCAGGGAATAATAGATTTTTTTTTCAGCGTACTACAAAGAGACTTGGTGAGGATGACTAAAGCCATCTGTTTGAGAATGTATGTCATCTTTGGAAAAATACTACAGGACCTAAAATGCAGTCACAAGTATAATTTCAAATGGATAGCTCAAAAGTAGACTTATTAGATTTTTTTTGTTAATCTTAAATTTAAATATCCAAAAAGTTTGTGAAAAAGTTTGCAATGAAAGACAAACTCTACAAATTATTTAAAGAGAACTCTCAAATCATTACATTAAATGAAAAGGGGAATGAGAACAAAACGGGGAAATGGGATATGAAAAACTCTCTCTGGTACTCAAACTTAGAGTATATCAGAATTGCTTTGAATGCTGCTCAGAAGTGCATATGCCTGGACCTCATCCTTATCAGTTTTGATTTCATAGGTTTGGAGTGGGTCCCAGGAACCTTTTTCTTTCTTTCTTTCTTTTTTTTTTTTTTTAAGGAAAGGTGCAGGCAGGAAGGAAGGCAAGTAGGAAGTCAGGCAAGAAGAGAGAGGAGGAAGAAGCACTTACTTTTTTTAATTTAGTTGTTCGCACTAGTTGTTTTCCCTCTGGACCCAGGACTCGAATCCAGGGGTATATGCATCCTTTGAAGGCAGAAGAAGACCTAACCACTGCTCCACCAGAATGCACTGGAACCTATGATTTTAATTATGTTCCTTTCTAAACCCCCCCCCCCAATGATTTTGATGCTCACCAAAATTTGAGGAACACTGACCCATACTACTATAATATTACAATATAGACTATTAAGTATAAGTATTGTACTTTATTATAGATTAAACTAAGCTTCCTAATTTGCAAGAAAAAGAAAAAAAATGTCATTAGAAGAAATCAACTTTTCTCATGGCACTTATAAAAATAGTTTTTGAAAAAACATGATTTTTGTCTTCAATTGTGATTTTGTAGAAGCCAGCATATCTTTCATATATTTTTATTTGAACTTCTTGTAAGAATAAAGGGCATTTTCCTGAAGAATTAAAAGTGACAAATTGAAGCCCTGAAACTAGTACTTATTAATATGTGTGCACATGTAAAATTACTTTTTTGAGGAATAATTTGACTTCCAATGTAGATATCCTTAGGACCAGCGTTACGCAGAGATAGGGTACTTCTCCTTTGGAAAATACTGTCTTTGGTATTTATGTGATCATCCAAATAATGTAGAACTATAGCACTGACACATGCTTTGAGAGTAGATGACCTAGTGTGGAAGTTCGATGAAGTCTTTTTTAAGTAACTAACTTTTGAGCTGAGAGTGGAAACTCATATAGACTTTAACAAATGGAGAGTGGGGGAGTTAAGAGGGTTCCTGACTGAAGGGACAGCAAATCATATGGGCTTTTAAGTAGGAGGGTATCTAGCACTTTTGGTCAATTGTAAAAGACTTTTTAGGCTAATGTACAGAGAACCAAGAGAGGATGAAACTTGGTAAGGCTGGAGAAATTAAGCATATCCAGATTGTGTTAGGTCTTGTGGACGCTGATAATGTCTTTACCATCAGAGCAGAAAATATTGATGAACCTTAAGCTGTGGGTTATATGGATTTGAAAGATACCCCTCCATCTTTTTTCTTTTGAGAGTCAGCTCTCACAGATGGATGCTGCTGCTTTCTCACACACTTCAGACTTGATGTCTGTGATCAGGGTTGTCATTCTTTTCCTGCCACCTGTCACTTCAGTCTGTTTCTCTGCCACCTTGATAATAAGAGCGCCGTCTTCTGAGCTTTATTTCACCTGCTTTTCTCAACTCACTATAGATTGTGTCTCAAACTTCATAGGGCACATCGTTTGACTTTTTACGCTTCGCAGTTCTTGATCAGCCTGGGCAAGTCTAACATCTCTGATTATACTCCAGCCAACACCCTAACCTCAGTCCCTTATTCGCCAAAGATTTTCTTTGGCAATTACTTTCACCTTTTTCCCTCTTGCAGTTTTCTGCAGTGGCCTTGGTATAGATTATTAATCACTCAGAATGGTGCCACCACTGAAATCTTAAACTTGGAAGTCCTATTCTGTGATATCAAGTTGTCCTTTCATGCAACTATTCCCATTGTTCACCTGACTCGTTGATACTTATCTGTTTAATTTCTCACAAGTTCCTGATTTCTTATCCAGTCTGAGCCCGTGGTCAATCATTGCAGTGTTATTATTACCAGGTCTCTCAAATACTTTGAACCCTGCCAGTTTTCAACTTGGATAGATTAACCTAAACTTTCTTTTATCTGCTCCTGCTCCCAGGTTACTAAGCATACCTATAGAAAATCTTAACTGTGCTTATTGACACTTTAATGCATTGTTGCTTTCTAGTTATCTGAGCTGTCAACTCCCTTCTTTAGACCCTCTCATTAGTTCTGCCATAACAGATGGATGTCAACTTTTTCTGCGCACCAGAATCACCTAGGTTCCACCTCCAGAGATTCTGATGTAATTGGCCTAAAATATATGTTGCAGGGACTTTAGCCAACCCCCAGGTGATTCTGATGTGCACCCAAGGTTAAGAACCACTGTGCTGATGTGCCCATGGAGGCTGATGCACATGTTGGCTGCTGCTCGAGCTTTCTGTTAGCTCTCACTTTAAGCAGATGATCTAATGTTTTCTCATCCAAATTCTTACTTTTAATTGCATCCATACTTGCTAATTCATTCCTTTTTTTAGAGAGAAAAATATTACCTACTTCCTCATGTCTAACCATGTCTTAAGTGCATTGGTATCAGTCTCCTTCTCTGCTCCTGATTTGAGCAGGTGATCTGAACAATTAGGCTTAGAAAGTAGGCATGGACTGCTGATAAAGCATTTTTTCTTAAGACAAAAAACAAAAACAAACTAGAGGAAAAAAAAATTCTCTCAAAATTCAAGTAATATTAAGAAGAATATTTAAAGATGATGTTTTTCATAGCATATAATATTTGATAAAATATAGCAAGAGGTGATGCCTGAAAGATTGTGGGAACTGGGCAACGTGGGAGGGATTTCTTTGTATTTCATATTAAGATTGTTGAAAATTAATTTTCAAATACTTTGGAAGTTTTTTCTTCTGAGTGGGAGGAATAAGATGATCAAATATATGTTTTCAGAACAGGGCTATGACAGTAAGATGAGAGGAAACATGTTCCAACATGAAGGACATTTAGGAGCCATTTGCAATGGTTTAGGCAAGAAAAGATGAAGTCCTGCACTGATGAAGTAGCAGTGAAGATGAAAGGGGAAAAATATCTCTGAGATATTTTTAGGGGTACAATTAGGAGTGTTTTAGAGCATTATGACTCATAGCTATTTAATTTATTCATCGTTATTAAATAACCCAAAGATTCTGCTGTGCTAAATTGCCTCTTTAAATATGTTACCTATCCTGGTCTCTTTGGGTGCTCTAACAAAACTGCCATAAACAGAGTGGCTTATAAACAACAGAAGTTTATTTCTTATAGTTCTGGATGCTAGGAAGTCTATGTGCAAGGTTCTTACAGATTCAGTATCTGATGAGAACCCGCTTTCTGGTTCACAGAGAGCCATCTTTTAGTTGTGTTCTCTCATGGCAGAAGGGACTATGGGTGCCTTTTGAGACTCTTTTAAAGGCACTAATCCCATTCATGAAGGTTCCACCTTCATGACCCATTCACCTCCCAAAGGCACCATCAATAGTTAGTAAGTAGACTTTTATTTAGTCTTATGTAACCCAATGAAAGACTGTAGAAAAAAACTTTTTGAAAGAATGTCTCTTCTCTAGAATGTAATGTTAGACCAAGTTGCAAATATGCTATTTTACTAGTGATTTAGAATATTTTATTGTCTCTTCAGATATTTGTAAAAGTCTTTAAGTATAAAATATCATATTTACAAGAACTGTGGTGGAAGGATTTGGACTATGGACATAAATTAGATTTAAAGCTTAATTCCTACTGTAACTGATCTGATGATCTTGATAAAATTGTTTAATATTGCTTAACTTCATATTCCTTATCTATAAAATAGACTAGGAGGACCCACTCATATGTCTGTGAGGAATGTCTGAGATAAGTATTAGCTACTATTATTTTGTGTTGATGTCAGTTTTAGATAAATATTCCTACTTATATTTTATATATCTCACATTAAATTGTGTGAAATAACATTCCATAAACTGGTGATCTATTTATTATTTAATAAATACATCAATAAAAGAAACATCTGGTAGAAGACCTGGAGTTATTTATTAGAACTATAAGATCTTAAGCCAGAAATGTCTGCTTGGATTCCTTTCTTTAGCCATTGAGATTCACTCAAGCATTCTTGTTATTTAGTAAGCAAATGATATGAGTAATTCATATCCCTTTTAAGAAAATAGTTGTTGGCTGAGTGTTAGTTGTTACATTTTACTCTTGGTAAATGTATAGAAGATGAGTCTATGAAGTTCCAATTGAATACTTTTTCTTGACTTTTACTTTGTGTCTTTTACTGCTTATGATCCATAAATTCTATGAAAAGAAAGATATAGGCAGAATATTAAAGTGAAAGGGAAGCAGTTTCTTTTAAGATCTTCTAGTTTCTAGTCCTTATATTTCCAATTCTTCCATGAATACATCTGAGTAGTAGCTTCCTTTTTGTTGATTATCAGTGTCTTACTTATTTTTTTACTACCAAACATTAGTTATTTTTGTAACAAACTATTTAAACTTGGTGGCATAAAACAGTTGTTACTATCTCTTGTATTTCTGTGAACTGATTTGGATTAACTGGGCAGTTCTTGGTTGAGTTCTTTCATGTGTTTGTAATCAGGTGTTGGCTGGAGTTGCTGTCATTACAAAGGACATCTGGTCTTGATGTCCAGAGTGCCTAACTCATATGGCTGCCAATTGATGCTGGCTCAAGGCAAAGGCTATGAAAAGGAATGCCTCTACGTAGCATTTTCATATTCCTTGGGTTTCTCACAAAATGGTGGCTGAATTCTAAGATTCAGGGAGCAGAGAGGTAAGAAGTTGAAGCGTCCAGGGCATTTACAGCTTCACCCAAAACTGGTACAGTATCACTTCCACAATGTTGGTGAACCTAATTTCAGGGTGTTCTTCAGATTCAAGTGTAGAGAGCTCTTAATAGGGAAATGTTGCTGAAGACATACAAGATGTTATTGCCAATTTTGAAAAATAAAATTTGTCAAAATCATGAGCATAGAAGAGTAGAAAAGAAAGGTATTGAAGAAATTACCAGTATGCTCATCACATTTGAAAAAGTAATAAACTTAATTTTGGAATAATTTTAGATTTAAAGAAAAGTTGCAAAGATTATTACAGACCGTTTTTTAAATATCCTTCAAACATATCTTACACAGCTATCATAGATTTGTTTTAACTTAGAAATTAATATTAGTACATTACTACTAACTAAACAAGATATTTAGTCTGAATTTTACCAGTAATGTCTTTTTTCTTTTCTGGGAATAATTCCAGGATACTATATTCTAGCTAGCCATATTCTGTTTTAACCATGTTAACCAATCTCTCTCATACTGATTTTTCTTTTTTCACAGCCCATTAGGAAATGATTTACTTACAAATATGCATCTTTATAAATAGTAAAAACTTTAAAATATGGTCTAAGTCAATTGGAGACTCAGTGATCTCTAAAACATATTTTAGACTTTTTAGGATCTGTAAAATATTTCTAATGAGTTGTTATTCTTCTAACATGGGAAAAATAATAAAATTATTATTTTACATAACATCATAGCCATTTTGGGTGTTTTAAAAATTTCCATGTTAACTTCAAGTCTTAATCTTTGTATTTGTGAAAGAAAAAAAAATTAAAATGACTTAGATCAATGTGAATAAGACTTTAACATTGCAATTTAAATTTATAGACTTTAACATAACCACCATTTTTTGGTGATCCAACATTCAGTCTGATTTTCCACCTCATTGAAAACATTCTCCAGCTGCTGCCGAGTGATTTCATAAATTGCATTCATGATCCTGGCTCCAAGTTCCTGTAAAGAATGTGGTCTGGATGAATACACAGCAGTTTAACATAGTCCAATAAAATATAGTTCAGTGGGATAGGTCAAGTTTAAAGTTGCACAAGGATTTCATAAACACCCTGAGTAGATGGGCACTAAAACTTTGAATGTGTTATATGGAAAAACCTTATAAAGGATGGCAGTGCTCCAGACATAGATTAAGTTGGTCATCTATGAAACAATTCCTACTACTGATGGTTCTTAATAGTACCACCTGCTGGTTCTTTCATATTAAATTGTGTGAAATAACACATTCTGTAAACTGATGAACTGCTTATTTATTTAATAAATCCATCAATGAAAGAAACCTCTGTTATAAGAAATGGAATTATTTTTTAGACCCAGAGGTTTTCAGCAGAAATGTCAGGCATTCTTGAGACAAAGAATGACCTGGCATTATTTTATAAAACAGCAGCAAGTGGCACACCATATCCAGTTGATATGTTGTCCTTTATCTGGCAGGAAACTCCAGAATCTTTGGGAAGTTAGCCAAATGCCAGTTAGACCTCACAAAGATTTATGTAGTCTTGGTATATAATTCTGAAGATATCACTAAACTGTTAAGTGTGCGCTGAAGGGCGACATTTTGAGTACTTCACTGATACATTTCCTTTGTCAGTTTTATTTGTCGGTTTAGTGGGAATATCTTTTATCCAGTCATGACAATTGTTATCCTAGAAAACAAAGCAAGTCAATATAAACTCCATGTTACTGATATAGAATTGTGGTCCCCTTGGTAGACTAGACATTGCTTGTGTCTTGAAATTATTATGATCACATGAAAAGGGTGTTACACAGAAAACATTAGCAATATGAGATAATTATGCCTACTCAGGCTCGTATATTGCAGACATTGTACAGAATTAATCCCAGGGCAGTATTTACCATTAACTAGTCATGCAATTGAAGTTAGCTATTCTGCTGAAATACCTTACTTAATTTCAGCTGTCATTTAACCTTTCTTTAAATGTTTATAGCATGTGAGTTTTTTATACATGTCTTTTATAGGTTTAACTTACTCCATTTGTATTAGTAATTTGTAACTTCATTCTAGACACTACATCAAGCTGTCTCTTTTATTAATAAAATTATAACTTTCTATCATACATAATGTAAATATCTTCAGAGAAGAAAATGTGAGTATAGTTTATTGTTCTGAATTTTAAATTTCCTTAGATTTTCAAGAGAATGTAATCCTTTTTTCATTTTGGGATTGTAGTTAAGAATTACTAGTATATGCTTGAATTCCAAAACCTAAGGTTATTCTTCTTCACCTTAAGAAAAAAAGTGATCCACATTATTATTATCAAAGTTATTAAAAAGTTACTATAAGCCGTAGGATTAAATGAAAACATCATTTCAAGATATTGTCTCTAGTGCTGTAATCCTGGGGAGACTGTTAGCTCAGGGTCTCTAAGAGCTGATCCTCTGTAGTATTTTCAGGAATGCTCACATTAAACATAGACTTACCTAAGCATGGATATGAATCTTGTCACTGGAAGAACTTCTCTGGTTCTTGTATTGTGGTGTTGTAACTAACATTTTTTACTAAGATTTAAAAAATTTGGGTGCACATGCTATAGCACAGGCAGCTGAGATTGCAGACCATGTAAAGCCTACAAACGCAGTTTTGAGACCTGGGGCTTGGGTTAAGAGGGGAAAAAAAAAAAAAAAAAAAGATATTTAAATGTTAACCAAAATCTTTAGATTTAAACCCTTAAGGATTCCATGAAAGAAAGCTTATACTTTAAAAAAAATTCCTTCTCTATTTAATGAGACTGTATTTTGGTGTGTTTCTTTTCCAAAGTTAAATGTCTCCTTATTCTGTTTTCACCTAAATGAATTTGAAAGATTTGTTAGTCTGGATTTTATGAAAAGGTATATGTATATATATATATACACATTACTACTCATTTGAAGTTTTACCATGAATTCTCACAATTAAATACAGTAAAATTTTAAAAAAGGGCTATGGTTAAAATGAACCTAGCCTAAAAGTTTTTTATGGTCTTTCTCATTTTCCATTCTCTTCCTTAAAATGAAATAGTTATCACTTTCTGTAATTTGTACCACCTCATTATAATACATCTTTCGGCCTTTGAATCAAAATTACATGCCAACTATTATTTTTTTATTCAAACAGAATTTGTTCATTCCAAATGTTGTAAGTAAAAGTTTTGCAGTCTTCCATCATGCTACAGAAATACCTAAATCTAAGACTCTGATACCAAAAGTCATTTTCATTCAATTTTAATTGTATTACATAATAAATATAGGCTAATACCTATAGCCCTAAAAGTATGATTAGTGGGTCTTTTTTGAATAAGGAGGTGTTATTTTAATATGTTCTATCATAGAACACTTGAGTTTAATAAAACCAATTGTGTAAAAAATTTCTGGATTAGCATAAAAAAATTGGTTTAATAAAGTGATTTATCCATGAAGAGAAATTGTAATAGCTATTATAGCTAGAAATAACTCACTACCCTGTTGTATTTGAAGGCAATATAATATAGTTTAAAGGAAAATGTTTAAGGTACAATATGTATAAAAAATACAAACTTTTAACCCAGGTTTACTTTCAATTATACACAGTTCTTGGGAGATCACTGGAGAAGATTATACATCTTCATTTCCAGATGTGAATCTCTTCATAGTTCATTCCTATAAAGGCAGTTTTGAATGTGTTGATCCAAAGGTTTTACTTAGTGTCCCCAAAGGCTGCCTCACTCAATTTTGGAGGACTTAGAATCACCCGTGAATTTTCTCCCATAGAATGTTTGCCATAAGAGTTGTTCTTAAAAGCTTATGGCATAATTAGGAATGAATCTCTTATTATCTGTCGAAAATTGGAGAATTCCTCTTTCTGACAAAAATCTTTATATTTCCCGGTTAAGGGGAAATTTTGATGTTTATTACTAAGAACTTTGTCATTTGGTGTGAAAGCGGGTTGTCTTTTGAACATTGTAGTAAAGTGCTTCAAATGGAGTTTTTTACTGTCCTTCTCAGTGACTTCAGTGTATTCTCTTGACCTTTCCTGGTGCAGTTGGTGTTGTCAGGTTCTTAGTGGTTCAGATTGCCCATAAGTCACAGATAAAATTAGAATTTCTCTCTTCTGTTCACAATATGCATGTTATATATTGTGACTGGCAAATCTTAATCTTTGGACATGTCTTCTGCTTACCTCCTCTTCCTGAAACTAATCCTTTTGAATTTTCATATTCCTGTTTTGAGATGGCTACATTTCTTCTTCTTCTTCCAGCTCTTGTGTTAAATGACGAATCTCAGATCACAGCTCTGTTTTCCCATTTCCCTGTTTAATAATGGATTTAAATGCCCCTTCACATGCTGAGTTTCTACCTGTCCTTAGATGGAGAAGCTCTGCTTGTTTAGATTGTATCTGTTCACTAGATACTTTCAAATACTGTCTTTATTCATTTTATTCCAGTGTGCTCTCCAGATTACCTTGTTGCAGGCCTCTGGTGTGCAGAGTACTGGTCCTTCTTCCTTTCATTTCATGGGACATGTTTTTCTTCATTGAGTTCAGTTCCTATAAATGTTTCTTCCAGAGACTTAAAGAGTTCTCTCTCTTTGCATCCTAAAATCCTTTAATATCTTCACAGAGAGTGACAGGATAAGTTGGAAACAATAGACTTCTTCCTCATTATGTTGAGATGGGAGTCGCTGTGTCTCTCCTCTGACCTTTTTCACAATTCAGAAGCAAGTGTCATCCTCTACCAGTGCATACAGGAGGACAGGTGCCTGATTCCAGTACTGACTGCCTGCAAAGCTGGCTACTTCCCCTTACCCCATAGTAGGAAACAAACACTAAACAGCACAGAGGTCACACATCTGTGGCTTTCCTGCAGACCCTGCTGCTTCTTCAGCCAGTAGCTGCCTCTCTGTGAGGGCCTCTCTTCCTGGGGTTGGACCTCACCCTGCCCATCGGGCTCTTTAACCCTTTATCTTGAGAGGCCTGTTACCTTTTGGAGAGAAAGGAGTTAAGCTTGCAAAAAATGCATAATTTTATATGTTAATTTAGGGGGAACCCATTGTTTAGTGAGTCAGACATCTGGATCTGAATCTCAGCTCTGCTGCTTGCCAGCTGGGACTTTGGAGACTTAATTAACCTCTCTGGGCTTCAGTTCCTTCAGCTGTGAAAGGAGGATGATGACATGGTCTCAGTAGGGCTGCTGCGATGTTTAGCTCTGATAACTTGATGTAAAATGTGTAACCCAGTGCTGGCCATGGAATAGGCTCCCCTCCTCTCCAGCAGAAACCTGAGGTATCTACCCAATTCTACCACCGGTTCTTATATTTAGGCTTTATTTTGCTTTGTCTATTATTTAATGTCCAGAGCAGATTTTAGTAATGTGTGACATCAAAAGCCTAGAGAAAGCAAAACTATAATCACATTACAGGTGAACATCAAAACCAGTAGGAAACACCTGGCATATTGGATTCATTTCACCTGTAACAGTTTGATTGATTGATATACCTGTGACTGTACTATATATATATATATATATATATATATATATATATATATAGCCATTTATAATTTTTTTCATTTCAGAAAATGATTATTTGCTTTATTTACCTCTAAGTTTTCACTATGACATATTGAAGTATGTTGTCTTTTCATATTAACTTAAGAAAGAGTGTAGAATGTGGGAAGGTAGCATAATTTTATAGTAGCCAAATTTTAAGATAAATTGTAAAAATGCCATAATATAAGGTTGGCACATTTGCTTCTTTTTAATTAATCCTGAATATTTTCTTTTTCTTGGAATGAAGTCTGCTTCTTTGGCATTGCCTCTCATCTTGTCTGTGTGCTCTCAGTAAGCACATGTAGATTTGACTTATGGAACTCATCTAGGAGTTGAAGCTAGACTTCCCTTACTGTATGGTATTTCATGCTTGGTAAGGGGCTATTTCAAATAATCCCCTTGGCCAATTGCGCACAGTCGTTTCCTATCAGTTATCTGTGGTGAATGGCAGTGGGAGAGCCCCATGAGAATAAATCTACCCTAGTGTCCAAGGGCTTAGCTTCTAGAGCTCCCTTGACCAGAGTTCAGATTTGTCTCCCATTACATTAATACATTCTTTGTTGTTTCAAAGCAAGTCACTTCCTACCTTTATAGCACAGTTTCTCCATATGTAAATTGAACAGTAATAATAATGCTTAAATTATCAGATGGTTGTAAAGATTAAATAAGCTAATACATGTCAAGGTTTACTCTTATACAAGTGTACACTGAATCTTCAAAAAACAGCCATTATTATGTAATAGAAAATCCAGTGTTAATAAAACTTTATTATTAGTCACCTTCAAACAAAACAATATAGCCCAGTTTTTCATGTTATCAAGTGAGAAAATGGATTCTAATTAAATAGAAAAATGTTGTCTTGATACATATAGGATTATAATTATTTTGAATTGATGAAATGTCTATACCATAGTTAGTTATTGAAAGAACTAATCCAGTTTTTTAAATATGCTTGTGGCCAAGGCCTTGTGTAACTTGGAAGAATTTACTATACTTTATGAAACTTTTACAGCATGTGTTCTAAATTGCTGAACTTGAAAGTGAAACAAACAAATTAGAAGTTTGTTCTCCCTTTGTGCCAAAAAATAAATCATTGATGTGTTCATCAGGTTATAAAATTTAAATAATCTGTATGTGAATTGCATACCTCAGGATGGTAGTTCACACTAACCACTGATTCCAACAGTATCTGGCGATATTTAAATGGACTGTTGTTCAAACCAGTTGACACCATATTGTTGCATCACTATAAATTATCACAAAATAATACGGATGTAAAAATATTCCCATTAAGCAATAAACTTTGTCTTTGTAATCAGATACACCATTGTTTATGACTATGTAACCAAATGCTATATGCATCAGGAACATTTTCTTGCTTTAGCTTTACCATTTGCTCCCTTTCTGCATTAGTTTTTGGACTTTATGTGTTTGTGTGTTTCACATATAGGCATGTCTATGTGTTTCTCCTGCTTTCCTATTTTCTGAAGGATGCAAACTTTTTGTCCTCTACCTTTGTCCTTTCCAGGATGGCGCTGATGTTCCAAATGACGCTCTCTTTAGCCTGAACAGTATAGCGTTGGAGTTTTTTTTACGCCTGCCATTGCATTTAGACTTAGTAGTGGGAAAAGGCAAGCCACTGACTTCAGGGTGAGATAGAGAATGAAGAAAGGAAATAAAGAGGAGGTAAGGTCCAGGGAATGAGATCGTTTTGTTTGAATTCCTGAAAGAGGCAGAATTTTTAGGAAAAAAGGTGAGACATTGTTTTCACTTCTCGGTACCATTATTCAGTCAGGATATCTGAACAAGTTACGAACTTTTAAAATAATTAAAGTATTTCTCCTGTTGCTTGTTCCACAGGCATACCTTTGGTTTAATGCAACGAGTTAAAACACAATTAGAATGGCAGTTAAGGCCATCTATGCTTATCGAACCAATGTTAACTTGAATAAACATGAAACTGTTATTGGTTGGCTGAAAAACAATTTTTGAATTTTCAGTTAATTACAATTATTATGCTAAAGACTGAGCAAGACACATTTCTTCTTTCTCTGAAAATGGGATTATTAAACATATTAAGTCTTTCTTTTTAGAGGAAAAGTGCAGGCAGGAATAAAGGTGAGTGTTCAAGAAGAAAGGACTAGAGAGGAGGAAGAAGCATTTTATTTACTTTTATTTAATTATTCCCCACAACCCTGGGACACAAACCTGGTCCTTGGAGTGTATGTGGACTGTACTCAGCCAAAGGCAGCAGACCTAACTGCTGTTCCACCTGGACGAACCATGTATAATAAGGCCTCACATCAACTTATTAAAATTCAATACCTTTATAAAATGACAAAATGAACTTATTTTATACTCCTAAATAAAATATTTTTGATGTAATAAACCACTTTATAATTTTATGGAAGAAATTCTGTTTTTACCAGTTGCCTCTTAAAAGTGACATTAAAGTTGCTACTGTTAAAACGTTACTGACATGAGCTACCACTGTTCTATAGCACAAGGCGTGGTACATATTAGATGCTCAGTAAATGTTTATTGATATGTTGAAGGTTTACATGGGTAGTGGCCTCATTCTTTGTAACATTAATTTTTTTAGTAAAATTCTCGAGTCTTTTACTCTTTTTTTTTTTAAAGGAAAGGTGCAGGTAGAGTAAAGGTGAGTAGTCAGGAAGAGAGAAGAGGAAGAAGCATCTTTATTTTATTTTTGTTTAGTTGTTCACATTGGACCTGGACTCACATTCCCCCTGGACCTGGACTCGAACCCAGGGGTGTGACCTGTGCTCCTTCAGATGTGATCAACCTAAATGCTGTTCCACCAGGGCATTCTGATTATGTTTTAATTATTGTGTAGTTCTTACTTCCATTTAATTCTTTCTAAAACTACTTTTATCATATTTTTTCAATTGTAAAAATTAGTACTAGGAAAATATACTACATGTTCATATTTGAACTATTTTCCTTTTAAATATAGGTTATTTGTATATGGAAAGATAAAAAAGAAACTGTTGCATCAGTTGCTTTCAGGGTTTGAGAATAGAGTGTTGTTGGAAGAGGGGACTTTTCAGTAATGATTTCAGCAAATATTTATAAAGCACCCAGATGTGTACAGGCTATGGTTTTGTAGGGGGTGACCAAAACAGACCTGGTCCCTGTCTTCATGAATCTTACAACCTAGTAGAGGAGCCAGTCATTTAATATACAAACATACATACAGTGTGTACATACATACATTCATACATACTTAACTTATTTACAATGTCTAGCGAGTGGTACAAAAGAAAAGGGTGATACAAGAATCTACATGAGGATATTTAATTTGGGTGTGGTGATGGTTAGAGAAACATGTTCAAGGAAGTGATATTTGAGCTGAAACTTGAAGGTGGACCTGTCAGCTAGGTAGGAAATAGAAGAAAGTGTTCAAGTAGAGGAACTAGCATATGCAAAAGCCCTGAGGCAGTAAGGAACTTGACTTATTGGCAGCACTGACCACTAAGAAGATCAGTACCACTGAAGTACAGAAAGGGGAGCAAAGAACTTGGAATGAAGATAAGAGAGCAATGGGCATGCAAAGCTTGGTGGTTTGAATTTTGTTTTCACTTACAATGATAAATTACTGAAGGCTTTTTAAGCAAGGGTGTGATAGGGTCTGTTTTCTTTTTGTTCTTAAAGACCTCATTGGTTGTTGGAGAGGAAAATGAATGTGACATGGCTTAGTGCAATAGCAATAATAAATAGTCCAGGTGAGAGAGGGTGGTGACTTGCACTAGGAGTGACAGTAGATGTGAGAAGAAGTAGGTGCCTTTAGTATTTAGTATTTGGGAATTTGGTGATGGATTAAATATGGGGACATGCAAATATCCTAGAATTAATAATCCCAAATGTTTTGTGGCATGAACCACAGGGTGAAGGATACAAAGGGTCTAGAGAAGAAGAAGGTTTAGCAGAAGAACAATAGTTCAGTTTTTGGACCAAGTAACTTTTATGTGCTAATGGAGATCTTTAAAGTTTGGGCTTATGGTATCTATTTGGGGTTGATTAGACTGTAGATGGTATTTACATATTTATGAACAGAATTGATCACCTAGAGAGGGAATGTTGAATGACAGTGAAAGATAGCCCAGAATCTAGCCCTAAGGGACTCTAGAATCTAGAACTTGTGAAGAGTAGTTCACAAAAGAGACTAAGAAAGAACAGCTAAAATCAATGGGTAAATGTTGAGAAGGGTGTTATGAAAGAGAAAAGTGTTTCAGTAAGAATTAGACCCATTTTCGCATAGTTTGATATGTATATATATGTATATATATGCATGTTTTCCTAGAAACTACCTTTTTGTGTATTCATATCCAAAAGACAAAGCACACCATAAAAGAAAATGAAGTTAACCAGTGAGATGACCTTGAGTAAACTCTTGTAATTTTTCTTCATGTACAACTATAAAATATATATGCTGAAGCACATGTGCTATATATATGTGTGTGTGTATATATATATGTGTGTGTATATATATGTGTGTGTGTGTATGTGTGCATATATATATATACACACACGGGAAATATGTAACATGCAGAATCCAAGTAGAAATGGCTTTTATAAATTTTAAAACACATTTTATATTTCCATATTTCAATCATTCAGACTTTAGTTAAATGTCTAGTATTCTGTGATCTCTTTTATGATTGCAATTGCTGATGCTATTGAGTTATCTTGATCAATGGCATGATGTTTACAATTGGAAGCAAAAATTTTTTTAATGCTAAAAGCATGGTTTTTGATTAATTCCCAGTTCTAATTCTTACTCTTATAAATTTATATAAGCTACTTATTCTCATTTATGAAGTGGTTATATATAATGAATACCTACCTCACAATATTCTGTGATTTTTTTTTTTTTTAAGTATGTGAAATGCTTAAGAAAATGTCTTTTACAAAGTTTGGACTTAATAAATGTATTGGCTGTAACTTTTTTTTCCCCCTCCTTCCCCTGATCTGGGGTTTCAAGCCTGTCCTTAGGCTTTACTGACCTGCACCTTATCCACAGGGGTATGTTGAAATGGATTGGTTTTCAATTATTTTTAAATTTATTGAAGTAACTTTGCATTATAATACTCTATAGGTTTATAGTGTGCATCATTGTAAATCTACATCTGTACATAATTTTTTAAGTTCACTGTCCAATTCTATCACTATGTAATTGATCCCTTTTACCTAATCTACCCACTAATATATATATAGTTTATGGTATCTCCTTGTCCTTCGTTGGTAATTTTTTCCATCTAAAAAGACTTAACATTTCTTGTTTATCAAAAAACTGAAATTTTCACTGTGTGTGATATTGCTTATATTTTATTCAGTCATAATTTATTTTCAATATTTTCTCTGTTTCTCAATGTGCCTTTTCCAAGTCACAACTTCTTAAGAGGAATTCTGTTAATATTTAAAGTAAAAATTTTCAGGTAAAATGATTCTCACTTGAAAGTAAAATTAATATGAATAATCACAGATTTGAAATTATTTAAGCTTGGCTACTTAAGTTTAATTGGTGACAAAGTTTCTGCTGTTTGACATTTTAATTTTTATGATAGTGATGCTTTGTTTTTTATACAGTGGAATTATGGTAGATTATTTACCCCTCTTTTTGTCATAATAGGCTTGCTTTAAACCAAACCCACCAAAGTGCAATAATTCAAATATATTAAAGTAATAGTTCTCAATATATTAGTGAAGACTTGTAGAGGAATATACATTGGTTTTATACTACATGCAGGTTGTTTTTGACTGGTCTGTGTATATAAATGTGTGTTTACATTCTAGTTGAAACTGGAAAGAGGTGCTATTTATTTAAATATTATCTCATTTTTAGTTCATGCATATCAATCTTTATTTTGATTTAACTCTCTAGAATTGGTTTAGATGCAATACAATCAAATTTGGTCTGTAAGTCAAAATGAAATGTGTACAAACTCACATTCTTACAACTAAGTTACTTTAAAATCAAAGTAGGAGAATAAACGTAGTGTAAAGTGTTGCACAAAATCCAGCACAGCATAATTAGCAAAAGATAGTAGAAAAGCTATTTGTTAAAACCTGGATAGTAGCAGTCAATTAATTTGCTCACAACAGGAAATAGCAAAACAGTTAACAAACATCATCTGTCAAAAGCCGTGCTAAGTCAGGTTAGAGAACCACAAGTAATGATGTTTATAAATTATAAAAGTGGAACATAATGTTCAATAGTATTTGATTTCATTTACAGATTGTTTCTCTTATACCGATTGTTTTATTTCAATAAACTTTCCCAAATCATGTTTATACTTTCCCCCTATATATTAGTGGGCTTATAAAATCTTTTAGATGAGGAGCTTTCCTATTTTAGACAAGTTGTGTCTATTGGAAAAAAATATACTCATAATTAAAACTGAGGAAAATATTATTTTTTCATTCTGCCCAGGTTTAAAAACTATTTGTGGTTAAAAAAATATATATGTAACACAAAATCTCCATCTTGACCATTTTAAATGTATAATTTAAATGTATTAATTTCATTTGCATTGTTGTAGAACCTCCAGCAGTGTCATTTTCCATTTTTTTATCATCCCAGTCACAGACTGTTTTTTCCATGAAATCTGTATTGAGATATAACTCAAATACCCAAACATTATCCACTTTACAATGTGAAATTCAAGCCTTTCAACCACTGAGTTGTGCAGGAGTCACAATCAATTCAAGAATATTTCCATCACTCCAGAAGGAAACTTTGTACCCATTAGCAGTCACTCCCCTTTCCTCTCAACTTTCTGTCTCTATGTTTGCCTATTCTAGACAGTTCGTATAAATGAAATCATGTAAGACTTTTTTTGATCTTTTTTTTTTTTTAAAGATAGGTGCAGGCAGAAATGAAGGCAAGTAGGCAGGCAGGCAGGCAAGCAGGCAATGAAAGGAGGAAGAAGCATTTTTTTATTCATTTTTATTAGGCTATGCATTTTGGTTGTTCTTCTAGACTCGATGTGAACCTGGGTCCTTGGGATATATGCGGACTTTGTTGTTTTGTATGTCTGTGTTTTCCAGGGTCTTCCATGTTAGAACATGTATCATTAATTACTCCATTACTTTTAATTGCCAAATAATACTCCATTGTATGGCTATACTACATTTTGTTATCCTTTCTTCCTTTGATAGATAGTTAGATCATTCCTGCTGTTATTAATAATGCTCAATGAACACTTATGTACAGGTTTTATGGAGACATGTTTTCATCTTGCTGAGTATATACCTAAGAGTGAAATTGCTGGATCCTGTGGTACCTGTTATGTGTATCCTTTTGAGGTTAAACTGTTTTACAAAGGGGCTGGCCCATTTTACAGTTCCCCTAACAGTGTTTACATGTTCCAGTTTGTCTGAATCCTGATCAATACTAATTGTTACTGGTTTTTTTTATTATAATCATAATGGTAGATGTTAAGTGGTATCTAATTGTAGTTTGAATTTACCATTACCTGATGGCTAATTATGTTTAACATATTTTCATGTGGATTGGACATATGTACATTTCCATGAGACAAATGTCTATCCAGTTCTTTAGCTCAATTATAAATTGTGAAATTATCTATTTATTATTGAGTTGTAGAAGTTCTTTATATCTTCTAGACTACAAATCCATTATCAGATATGTAATTTACATTTTTTCCTATTCTATACATTGCCTTTCACAAAAGTTTATTCTGGGGGTTGTTTCTTATTTCTGATTTCTAATTACATTGCAACTTTATTTGGGGAAACTCTGAATCCTTTATGGGGTGTGCATTTCAGTGACAAACTGATAAAAGTTATGGTTCCGATTCTCTGTGGCAACAAAGGCTATTTCCTAATCCTGCATTCAGTGCTGTAGCACTTGGGAAACATTTATTTTGGTACCTGCTAATGTGTTGGATAGTGTGACCACTTTCTATGAATGTAAGATAGAACTCATTCTTTAAGCTTACTGTCTAGTGGACAGGTCTGGATGTTGTCAGGAAAAGCACTGTGTGTTTTCAAAGTAAAGAGTTTATATTGGGCTTTTAATATAAACTTGTAAGTAGTTGAATGAGATTTGAATATCACTGATCATATTTTGTTTCATGGCATGTAAAAACTAGTTAAGTACAATAATTTCCAACAAGTGGTCTGCTTTTCCACTTTTTCGCTGCCCCTCATTCAAGCTCTTTGCTCAGTCTGTTTAGGCCCTGAAAGTTCATCATGGTGCATTATTTTTCTTTTGTCATTTTCCATGTATTCCCCTGTTCCCCCACCTCTTCTTCCCCAAGTCTTACCTGACCTCAAAGGTCTGCTTTAAAGTAACGTATGGGGCATGCCCTGGTGGAGCAGTGGTTAGGTAAGCTGCCTTTGGAGGGGCACAGTCCATGCACATCCCAAGGACTCAGATTTGTGTCCTGGGTCAGGATGGAGGAGTGGGCAGGGGACAACTACTGTGAACAACTAAACAAAAATTATTCTCCTCTCTTCCTGCCTGTTTGCCTACTCTCCTTCATTTCTGTCTTTAAAAAAAAAAAAAGCAAAAAAAGCAAAACAAAACCAATCTTATGACTAGTGCCTTTTTGATAATACTCTTTTCTTTCTCCTATGATTGTAGTACTTTTCAAATCCATTGTGTCTTAACTAATAGTTTCATACTTGAATGCTTATTTGCCCTCATATCTTGGATGTGTACCACAAAGTAGAGGCCATTTACTACTTTGGAGTACTGCTCATGGAACTGAGTGAAAGACACATGATCAAAGCAAGATTTTGTAAAATTATTTGGAAAAGTGATAGAGGGAAGCATAATCTAGGCAAAATAAGATAGCAATAGGTTAGCAGATACGAGAGTTCTCTAGTTAATTAAAAAAGCAATATTGAGTTGAAGGCAAAGAAAATACAAATTGTTATATCTTAGGCTGCTTAAAATGTTCCTTCCTACCCCTAGATTTTTCATGGGCTATGCAGTTTTAGTGGATTAACTGGGAACTTTTTTTTACATGTTTAAAGTTTTCCATTTCACACATGTTGTCTAAATATGTGGATGTGGACGTGGGTTTTACTTTAGCTACCAGCCTCATAAAAGCCTCTTGTGAATGCTTATCACCTTGTAAAGTAGTTACTGGAGCTACAGTAAAATTTGCCTGCAAGTGAAAAGCTTTGACTTCCCTAGAGGGAGAATAAAAAACATATGAGACAAACAGCAGCAACCAAAATTATTTGGTGTAGAAAGTGGCAGAATTCCAGCAAATGTTCTGTCCCTAAAATGTTTTAAACCTTTATCTCCCCTCACTGAAAAGACCACCTTGTTTACAGAACTTCAAACACTTGGAAATGTCTCATTACTTTGGTACAATTCACAAAACAATCCCCTTTTTTTTTCATTGATATCTTGTTATCTTCAGGTATTAAGGGCCTATATATTTAAAAGAATTTTTTAAATGTTTATGTTCCTTTTTTAAAAAGGAGGGGTTGGAGCTCAAGCAGGCACACACTGTTACTGAAAGTGATTACTATGTTTATTCTAGGTATTTCATAGATCTAATGAGAAACAGTGATGGGATGCCTTCCTTAGCTCTTTTAGGTCATGGGACGTTTTTCTTAATAGAGATGAAAGGGATTGATAAACCCTTCTGTTGTTTTCGAGTTGATGTGGGAGAATAGGCCATGTTATGTAGTGATGTTTGATGTCTGTCCTAAGCCAGAGGACACTAGCTTTGTTTTACTTAGAAGTATTTGTATTTTTATTTTATTTTTTATTTTTTTTTGCAGTTGTTACTTTCTAGAAAGGCCACTTACTGTTTTTCTTTATAGTTCTTAAATTTCTTAATACCTAGAGTTCTAGAAGGCCCAATTTAGTAAATTGATTTCATTCAGAATCACTGTTTTGTTTGCTATTAGCAAAGCCACTTCATTTTTTTTTAACACTTTTTCTTATACAGAGCATTTCACATATGCTACTTGAATTGATCCTTTCAGAAGTCCCTAGAACAGGGCAGGGCAAATGCTTTGTTTCCTGGCTGATAGATGAGGAAAACTGAGACTCAGAGATACCCAGTGACTTGTTAGAGGATGGTTTTCTTCCACAGCGTCATTCAGGAAACTTTAAATCCAAGCTTATGATACGTAGAAAATAGAAAATATATTTTTGCAAGAAATAATAAACTTTTAACCCATTGAAACTGCCACAGAGATTGCCAGAGTAGTAATTCAGAACAGCAGAGATGGATTTTTGTCTTTTCATCTCCAGTGCCGAGCTTATTTTTGGAAAATGGGAAATCTTCATTGTTGCTGAACTGCCCTGTTTCTTTTTATAATGGAAAACTCAGCCTTCATTATTTCCATTGAGCAAATAATTTTTCTTGAAGGAAAAGGAAAATTGCTTGTATTTTCAGAAGCATTTTATAAAAATTAAGTCTGAGCCATTAAATTATTAAAAAATAGGCCTTCTGGGCCAAAAAATTATGAAAACAGAGTGTAGTCTACATAATAAAGCATTGCATATTTTGTTGTGTGCATTGTATGTTTTATTTAAAAAATGAAATATTATTTAGGTTTTATCACCTATTTGTATCATAAAGCTACATGATATAATTCCTGGAACAAAATTTTACTCCATAGGTAAGGACAAATGCAGTATAAGGACAAATTCAGTATCTATTTTTAAAATAAAGGTTTATAGAAATATTTGAAGCTATTAATGACATTTTGAAATCGCTGTTGTGACAGAACTAGGTGACCAATTACTACTGTAATATGAGTCGTTCAGTCTTCTTGTTAGAGATACTGTAATTTTTTATTGAGGACTCCCTCAATGAAAGTGAGGTAGGACTGATCTTTGCCTTGCATGCCATCTCAGCTAAGTATCAACATTGTGCTGTGGTGGCACATTAATACACAGTTATAATCCTGATTCACTCATTTACCAAAAATTTTTTAGTATCTATTGCCTTTTCAAGCGATAGGTTGTGTTGCTCTTTTGAGGATAATAGTGCCTTTCAATCTATAATTACAATGTTTATTATTTTTGGAAGCATAAATTTGGGTGGAAGAATGTAATATTTGTCACAATGATACTTTGGGATTTAGTTCTAGCAGCCTGGCACTAAGCATGGAATAAGTCTTAGGTAGAAGTACCAAACTTCCCACATTCCTAATACCCCTCTTTATTTCCTCTTACCGCTATACTAGAGACATCCCCCACCACACAAGATTTTCTTCTACCTTCCTCTATATTCTCCTAGGTCAACATGACTTTTTTTCTTTTTCTTTTTTTTTTTTTTTTTAAGGAAATGTGCAGGCAGGAATGAAGGCAAGTAGACAGGCAGGCAGAAGAGAGATGAGGAGGAAGCAGTTCATTTTAATTTCATTGTTCCCAATACTATCCCCTTAAGCCCAGGACTGGAACCTAGAGGCATGTAGTCTTCTTTCCTCCAGGGGCAATTGACCTAACCATTATTCCACCAGGGCATGCCAGCATTTATTTGCATACTTAATTTGTTATTCAGTTTCTCTCTTTTTCCCTTTTTAAAATTTATCTTGCTAGTGCTTTTAAAAATTTAAGCCTGTACCCTTTTCATGCTTGGTATTTATATTTTATAGTAGATTTGAAGAAAAATTGTGTGGGATTCCAAGACAAATTCATTTTTTCATTTGCTTAGTCTTAATGTTAAAATGAATGCTATAACAATTCCATAATAATGTGAAATTTAAGGTGCTAAATTAATTTAAATAGTTTTGACACATTTTCCTTGAAGAATTCTTTTCTGGATTTTTATAATCTTACTTAAATGAGGGAACAAGGTGGTTTAATTACTTTCCAGCAGTGTACACTTTAACAGCCAACATTCCAAGTTAAAGCTATGTGTCTTCTTTGGGTTTGAACTGTTTCCATCTAATCCAAGGAAAAATATTTGAGGGATATTAGTTAATGCATTTTCCAGGAATGGGAGTGGGTAAGCATTTTTTTTTTTTTTTTCATAGCATATAGGATATTTAGCAGTTTGAGCCTCTAACTATAATTTTATAGCATTCTCTGTACTGGTGGCAAAGACTTCCTCCAGAAATAGTGAAAAATTATGTGAATTCCCTTCTTGGTATGTTGAGAAGGGCAAGTCATAAATCTTTAGCTCATATATTTCTAAGTAAAACTGGGCATTGATATTTTCTGTGATCTAATATGCAGATATGATGAAAACATTCATAAAGTAGTACATATTGAGATTTTTCAAAGTTCTCACAAAAGGTGGTATGAATTGAAACTTATTATGCAGAAAACATCTAAGGTATAAATATTCTTTCCTATGATAGTTTATCTAAGCTCTGTAAAAACTTTAATAGCATAAAGTATTAATGAAAGGACCTTATGTGTCACATTTACATTTATAAATATCCATGAAGGATCTCTTTCACCAATGTTATTCAATCCTAATCCAGTACTAGCTCAGACATTGATTACGTTTGACAGTCTTAACAGAAGTGAATAGCGAAGATAGATATCCTTAACTGTGAGAATGGTGAGGGCTAACAATCTTTAATGTATAGTATCATATACAGGAAATAGAATTTCAATGGTTAGTTGCAACTATAATAACATTCATTGTGCGTCTGCTAGATGCTAGGCCGCCTAATTACCCTTTGTGTATATTCTTTATAATATGATTTTAGTTAATATCCTAGGAAGTTCAGATCATAGTAGACCCATTTCCAAGAAATTAAATGACTGTCTTAAGGTGCCTAGATAGTTCCATTTCATATACATCAGACTAGACCAAGCTGCTTGTCAGTTCTTGACTACCTAATGATCAGAGCTAGATAAGGTATTGCTAATGTACAAATTGTTTATTTGACTCAGGAATGTGTTTTTGTTTTTAAATTTGAATTAGCTAGTTTTAGCAGTTTGGAATTTGCAACAGGACAACTCAAATTAGTATGAAAATCTTGACTAAGTTTCTCTCATCACTCTCCATTTTGTTTTATGCATGGACACATAATTTTCATCTATTTAACAAATATGACTATGGCCCTATCGTGTCAATAGTTTTGAACATTAATTTATTTAATGCTCACAGCAGCTCTATAAGGTAAGTATTGTTTTATGACCATTTTATAGATAAAATAACTGAGGCACAGAGAACTTAAGTGACTTGCTCAGAATCCCCGGTAGAAATAGGATGAGCTGGGATTGAACCCAGTTAGTTTGGCTTTAGACTTTATCTTAACTATATTTTTCAAATTTTAACAACTTTGGTGAAAGCAATAATTTTTCGAAAACTGTTGCTGGACTTTAAAATGTGAGAAATAGTGTCAGTAAAATTTGTAGTAGGGAGTAATGACCCCCAATAATACCTTAGAATTCTTGGTTAAAAATAAAAGATAAATTGTAAAGATAAAATGAAAACAGCTTTTTGTTGAAAACCAGTGAGACGCTTACTTTAGAGATCTGTTTGATATTGTGCAGAATTTCCTTTGTGCATGTGCTAAACAACGTGAATATAAAGTCATTATTGCTTCCTGTGTTGTCCCATAAGTTAAATTACTTTCACTAATGAAATATTGAGTTCTATGAATATTTCCCACCCCAGTTATATGTATCATGGCATTAGCCCATGTGTGATAAATGAAACTATTTTTATGGATGTATGAGGCAAATGCGACTTTTAAGATGTTCATTTAAAATAAGATTGAAGTTTTCACCGCTGTAGGAAAAGTCTAGATACATCATGAAAATGATAGATTGGTGAAACTGAAACTAGAAAAGTGTCTGAAAAGAGTTATTTTGTTTAAGATTTCAATTTGTGTGAATCTTGATTTTGGCAAAAATGTATTACATTTAAGTAATCCTAGCTAAGCAGTGTGGGAAAGTAAGCGTTTATATTAAGACCTGCTAGGTGTGTGCTTCAGCATGAAACTGAATATTCTATGTGGAGGTAGAGGGACAGATCCGGAGAAATACCAAGGTCCTCTATGGGGGAGAGCTAAGGGCCTTCGGCTTAAGTTGGAGCTTCAAACTACTTGGTTTACTTGTAATCAGAGGCAAGTTTAACAGGAACTAATTTACTGGGATTTAGGTTTTAGACCTTCCTTACACAGGGACGCCTTCAAGACCCAGGGAGAACTTCTAGCTATGTGTTCACAGGGCCATATGGTTATGCAAAATCTGAAGAATTTTAAGATATGTGAATCACAGTTGAGATTGATTTCTCATTTCTATTCTGATCCTCCGTCTTTCATATTTCTTCATAGGTTTGATTGTTTTGGAAGGAGCATAGCATTTTTAAGATATGACTGTAAGGGAGCTGGGAATACACAACATAAACTACACTTTGAAAGATGTTTTGGAATCTTACATTATGGCCACTGAGAAATTGCAGATTCCTAATTTAAGCATATATTAATGTTACTTATTTTTTTCAAATTTACCTTTATTTATTAAAGATTTGAAAAAATTTAGATAATAGAACTTAAAAATGGAGCATTAAATATGGAGTAAATAATAGAAATTCTGATGTCAAAACATATTGTAAAAATGTTCAGATTATCATAAAATAATTCACTGAGGAGAAGAGATAAACTTACACAAGTAATAAGTGGGCTCAATGTGTTATTTGAAAACCTAGTTAATTAAGAAGACTAAATTGGATTAATATCATTGGGAAAAGCATTCTATTTCTGCTCATTTGACCATTAAATGCTAGCATGGATAAAGATAACCTAAAACTTCATGACTTGTGAAGACAATGAGCTTTATTGTTAATAAGAGTCATCTCTTAAAAGCTTAATGATTAGTCACTGTGGAAGAAATTTTGAAATGCCATGAAATTTTGCAGCTCACATATAAAATGAACTTTAATAGAAGCTTCCCAAAATTTGACTATGATCCTAAAAACTGATCTGACATGATTTGTGAAGTTAAAAACATTACTAAACCTACATTTCTAAATTATTATGTTTCTATACCATACTGAAAAGAAACACCAAATTATTTTTCAATTTTATATTTGGAAAATTATATAACAAATTTGTTATTTGTCAAAATGTGCATTGTCAAAACTTTTAGGGAAAAAAGAATTTTGCTGAATGATTTTATATATATATATATAAATATAAAAATAATATTTTTGTCTGAATTTTGAGATGATTGGTATTTTAGGTATTTCAAATTTGTAAATTTTGATAATTTCTATTCTAAATGCATTTTCACTTATCTAACTTGTATTCATAGTTTTTATTTTAAATTTAAAGAGCTTTAAAAGTTTTATAAAATTCAGACCCTGCACAACCTGGATTTGCCTTGCCTATAGTTTATAGTTTTTCAATGTGAAAATATATATTTTTTGAGGGTGTACATTTTCTAGAAGGCATAGAAAAGTAGGAACCCCTCCCTCCTTTCTGTGTATTTTCTTTAATTATTTAGATCTGTTTTATCCTGTAAGGTAGACACAACCCACATGTGGCTATGGAGCACTTGAAATGTGACTAAGATACTGAATTTTTAACTTCATTTAAATTTTAATTTCATTGCAATTTAGTTTGGATGAATTTAAATTAAAAGTAATACTTAGCTCATTTATTGGAAAACTTTTAAGTATGTTTTTGCACAATTTCATATGTGCATTTACTTCAGCTGTAAATTGTGAAATCTAAAGTATGGCACTGCTGTGTGTGTCTGTACACATGCAGACACCTGTGTATATATGTGTATATATTTCTTTTGACAAAGAGGATCATACTCTGCATTATAGTGACTTGAATCTTCGCTTTCTAAATGAACTGTTTTGCACATATTGCACTTACAGATTTATCTCATTTAGTAGCTGTATGTTCTGTTTTATTTGTGCAGTCTTTTTCTTTTTTCCATGGACATACTGAAGTGCTTTTTAAAATACCAGTGAGACCGTGTCCCTCACTTCTGTGTTCAGAACTTTCCCATGGCTTCAAATCTATCTCAAAATAAAATCCCAAGTTTTTGGTATGCCTCTAAGACCTGACATGATCTGCTCCCTCATTGCTCTTCATCTTAGCTCAGGGTAAAGGGTGCATCTATCTTCTGTTATGTGGAGTTAAAACACAGGTACTTCATTCTTTTAAAACACTCCCAGATTTATTACTAGTAAAGCAAAATCTCTCAATTTTCAAAATTTCAAGTCTTTTGTTTTCCACTTATCTGACCATGACCAGTTCCTTTTAACACAAAGAAATTCAATTTTTCCTCACCAGTAGTGCTTACTGACATAAAATAAACCTTGTAAACCAAAGTGAAAAAAAGTTGCAGACCCTTCTCTAATCAGGAGCACATTTTAGAAGGCAGCAGTGTTATGGCAGATAGCTGAAATGTACTGTCTTAAGAATTTGGTGCTTCTTTATTGCTAGATTAAATTTCAGAATTTAAAGTCTAAATTTTCCCTTTCACATCTGGTGGCACTTTTTAAAAATCAGTGTGTAAAAAGGATGAAAATCTGCCCTCCTCCTCCATATGCCTCTCAATACAATTCAGCCTGTTCCAGGCTTAAGGAAAAACCTTTTGTGTTGGCAAGGAAACTCCAAAATGGCTCCCAAGTGCACTGAAAATAAAGGAGTATTTTTGAGGAAAAAAATTAAGAATTGTTTTAAACTGGAGTGGTAGAAAGAAAAGAAACAATTTTTTTGAACTGAATAATGAGCAGTATGTCTGTAATATTAGTATTCTGGTACCATTAGTGTAAGGCAGATGTCTGTAAGCTATTTAAACTTATAATTTAAGAATTGTAGAGAGTTATGTAGAATTGTGGAAGATTTATGGTTATTGACAGCTTAAAGGGCTTATGCTGCAAGGTATGGTGATAGTTTTAAATAAGTGTACTGGCACACATTTATCACCAAATACATATGTTGGATAAACAAATGAATAGACAAAGGAGCCATGTTGCTTTCAATAAGCAGTGTTTCTTAGAGCATTGTGCCCTGAGAGCATATCACTAAAGAAATTGAGGAGGAATTAACAGAAACAAAGGAATATGATTTGATGACAAAGAGACATTAAACTCTAAAACTGAGGATAGAATGGAGAAGGACCCTAAAGGGTAAAAATGATTATTGATAAGTGAAAAGATAGCGTTTGTGTGTGAAACAAGGCAAGTGACAACCACAATTCAGAGTTATCAGAACTTCTTAGGCTCAATGTTTCAACGAAATCGGGAATAAGGCAACATGATGAATTTATGCCTGGTGGATTAAGGAGTTTGCTGATGTGTTCAGAGAAGATAAGAATCATTGTTAGATATGAATTGAGTGTCATTTGAGATTATTTAAGTAAAGTGACGAAAATATAATGAAATACAATATGAAAATAAAATAGGAGTACTTTTCGATTCATATAATCAAACAGTCCCTGGTTAGGCTGCCCTTAGGCCTGCCGTGATTCAGTTTCCCCAGAGAGCCCCTTATCTTTGTTTGAGTTCAGCCCTTCTGTGTAGGAATGGGCTTCAGACAAGCTGCACCCCACTGGCGGAAGAAGGATGGTTGCTATAGCCCCAAGTTCTTTGATGTAGGTGTCACTATTGTCTCCCAGACTGTGGGTTGCCTTCCCATTCGACTAGGATGTTGATTTTTTTAAATTAATATTTATTGAGGTAACTTTACAAAATAATATACCAAAAGTTCTTCACCACTGTCCATTGGACTCCACCACTACTTGCCCCCACCCTCTGCTCTGTTCCCTACTGTAACCTCAATTCTGTTGCTAATGTCCAAAGGTCAGTTTTGGTTAGTCTGTTAGCATGTTTTTTTGATAAACTCGGTTTTTTTATTTTAATGTTGAACTTTTCACGTTTTTCCCCCTTCTGGCTAGCACTTTCTGGATCCTGTGTAAGTAATCTTATACCTCACAATGAAGAAAATGTCCCTGGGTATTCTTTTCTAGACACTGCTTTTAAGACATCAGTTTGATTTAGAGTTATGTCCTGCTTGGAATCCTTTAAATTTTCTGGATAATTCTGCTATACAGCCAATGTTGAGGACTGCTGGCCCAGATGGTGCTGAGTATCTTCCCAAGGTTCCTAGATACTGACACAGTATCATGGGGTTCCTGCTGCTGGGAGAGGCAATAAGCAGTTTCATAGAATATCTGAGTGTGGTGATCTACTTGGTGGTAAACTAATACATTGAGAATTTTGTTTTAAATGATTTATGTTTTGCCTTTTTGTTGAGAGATCAGTTACAACTTTTATTGCAATGAATGGTGTAAATGTGTTAGTGGTGAGTAAAAGGAGAAAAATCCAGACAGGGTATCTATTCTTAAGTAATAATCAATTATATAATATATTCAAGTGTCATTTTGGATCCTGAGATCTTGAGACTCTTCAACTTCAGGTCGTCTTGATCCTTTATTTTTGACATTGTTGCACACTCTGAGGTATTCAAGCTGTGAGAAAATAAAATTATTCCAGATGGTGCTCCTTTTTCATTTTTTACAATGTTTCCATCCAATCCTCTCCCACAAAAGAAAAACTCTCCTTGGAATTGCTTCTGTTATTATTTGTATTCATTTTTAAACCTTGACAACCATGTGGATATAGTACAGGTGGTTTTGTAAGGGAATGATCTATAAAGTTCTTTGTACTATGTTGCAGAAAGGGAAATACTTAATTACCAAAGCAAAGCTGCCCTAAAGTAATGAAACATGTTTTGGGGCCAGATGTAAATGAGGCAACTTTTCTGAAAGTGAGTTTATTTACAGATATTGGAGAATTATAATTTTGAATAAAAAGAAAGGCAGAATAACACTGATTTCATGTTAGACTCTGTCTAGAATCTTGCCTCCGTATGACCTGTATGGCCTTGGTGAGTACTTTTGCCTTACTGAAATGATAGAAATTCCCATCTCATTAGAATGTTGTTTGTCTTGAAAAGAGAATGCAGGTAAAGCTCTGAGTCTTCAGTGCCTGATACATAGTATATGCTAATTTAATTTTAGCTATGTTGTTAGTTCTGCTTCCACCACCAATCCAGAGGCACAGGATCTGCCTTGTATTTGATCCTATCTCCTGTGGTTCAACCTGACTGGGTCCTTTGTGGTAGGCAAGACACTCTTAAAAAAAAATCAACACGTGAAAGTTAAGGGAAGGATCTGGAGTGTGATTTATTTAAATTTTTTTTTTTGGTTAAAGGTTTGGCTTAGATGACCTTTAATTTGTTTGTTATTGTTATCTTATTTTGAGAACCAGAGATTTTTTTTTGCTTTCTTTCTCTCACTTAGCTTATCCCAGTGACTCATCAGGCAGACTGTCTAATCTTTGTCTAATTTTTATTTTTTTGTGCTCAATTTTTATAGTGAATATCTAAAAAGACAACAGTGTAAGGGCCATATTTATAGCTTTTTATTTTAACATTTTATTACATTGTGATTAAGATTATAAAGTTATCAAGTATAACATAACAAGCACCTGAATAAAAAATAGAACATTGTGGATGGCTATTGCGGCATCTGCCTGTATACCTTTTCAGCCCCCATGGAAGGATCCACTCACCCCCATGCCATTTCCTTATACTTTTACCATATGTAGTATGTAATTCCAAGATATACATAGTAATATTTTCCTTGCTTTAAAATTTTATGTAACTGCTGTCATTTTCTTTGTTTTCTGCTGCAGTTTGCTTGCTTTATTCAGTGTTGGATTTATCAGATTCTTTTATGCTGATATTTATAACTATAGTTCATTTTAACTGCTATATAGTATTTCTTTGCATTAAGATACCATACATTAGTTATCCTCTCTCTTTCTCTCTCCTCCTCCTCCTGCTCCTTCTCCTTATTATAGACAATGCTGCCACCATTTTTATACATGTTTTGCTTCACAGGTCTCTGTGGTATTGATTTGCTTTTTTAAATTTTGTAACAAAACTTAATTTTTTTTGGTCTTGTCACTGCTGTGGGCCTTCGTTTTCCCATCATCCTAAGTATCTGTTCCGCCTCAAAATTGCACTCTTCATATGGTTATTTAAACTAGATAAGTTGAATTTTTTGGACTTGTTATTAGTTTCATTTTGCAGCCTCGTTAGTGTATCTGACATATTCTGCAGGATATAGATTGTACTTTTATAAGAGGAAACTCCTTTTGTACATTTTTGAGGACAAAAATATATGCAATATTGGAAATTATCATTAAGCTTAATGACATAAGACAGTAAACTGCCCCCCGCCATTTTGTTTATCGTTCCTGAAATCATAGCTAGCAAAGTTAGGTTAAACATAAATATTTACATACTTGAAGTATGTCGTGTATATTCACTGGATCAGTCTTATCCGGCATCAGCTAGGCTATAGAACTTGATCTTTCTGCTTGATTACTGAAAAATTACAGTCATATTGCGCTGTGTCATCTTTTTTTCATCTGAATAAAAATTAACAAGGTCAAAGCTCATAGCCATTCTACTGCTCCCTTTGCCTGTCTTTCTCTTTTATTTCTCAAATAAGTAAAAAACTACTGTAAGATGATGTACATCAAAAGTGCTATAATGAAGAAAAAGTACTAGAGAATCTGAAGCAGTGAGACATTAAATCTGACTAAAGGATTGGAAAAGGTTTCTTAGAACAAGTTAATTTGGGCCTCAAAGAAAGAGACCTTAAAAGGGTTATTACAACAAAGATGAATGGGGACCCCCTAGATCTAGTTCATCTATTATCTGAACACCTCTGATATCACTACATAGGGACTGAAGAACTGCTCAGCTCTGCCCAAATTTCTGACTCTCAGATGTGTGAGATATAATAAAAAGTCATTGTTTTAGCTCATAAATTTAAAACAGCTTGTTATGCACCAGTAGCAGATAGCAATAATGCCAGTGACAGTGAAGGCAGGGAATACTTTTTTGAATGCCTGCTGAAGACAGCATTTAGTCATCCAGGATCTCTCCCCAAAATATACTCAATGTAAGTAAGAACTTCTCGCCAGAAGACTTGAGTGTGGAGAGAATTTTAGACAGAGGAAATGACAGGAGCAATGACAGCCATATAGGGAAGGACAGGAGGACATGATATATGTGATACAGAGAGTAGGTAGTTGTGACTAGGAGCACAGCTCCTTTTGAGGAGTAATGAAACACAAGACTAGAAAAGAAAGGTCGAGGACATTGTATAACGAATGGGCCTTAAATGTGTGATTAAAGAAACTGTGTGACGTAGAGCCACTAAAGTCTTTTGGAAAGAGATGTTACGCTAATGGAACTCTTCTTTGGACTTTTTGTTTTGTTTTTCCAGATATATATAGGGTGGACTTAAATGTGGAGAAATTAGGGGACAACTTAAGAAGAGATAAGCAGATGTTATTTTAGCCTTATTTGTGTTGGCTGAGCCAGAATGAAGAAAGTAGATGGAAAACAGTATGGGAAGTCTACTCCTAACTCACCCAGTGCCTTCTGGGAGTTTAAAATGGTGCCCATTTTCAAAACATTTTATTTCCATCTGTTAAAAAAATGTTTGATATATTAATTGTACTAGAATAAGACTCCTGACTGCCATTTGCTGGAGAATTAAAAAAATAAACATATATGCTCCTCCCCTAAGATGTGTCTCTCTTGTGCAGTACACAACCTCTACTACCATACCTATGACCATAATTATATGGTTGTGATAGGACTTGGCAATGGATTGCATTTGCTGTCAGAGTGAAAAGGAAGAAAATTTCAAGTCTGGATGGTAGGGAAGTTGGTAATAACATCAATACAATTGGAACCTATTCTTAATAGGTTCACAAAATAGAATTACTCTAAACATGGAAAATTCAATTTCGTGATTTTGTTCATTGATCCCAGTATTTTGATTTAGTCATAAGAATTTTGTTATGTTCTAGAGTCTCAACTTGTGACTCTCGGGAGTGTTGATCAATTCCCCTTCTCTTCTGGGTTCCATCTAACCCTCTGTCCTGTCCAATGTTCTTTTTCTCTGTTCATTTCTTTTTCTCAATGTCCTTTGAAGGCCCTTTCACCCCAGGTTTTCATTCTTGTATCTTTGCATACAGTGGGTGCACAATAAATATTTGTTGCATTGAATTACAGTGCCTTTAAAAGATAAGTTTTAGGTTTACCAGGAGACTGACTCATAGGCTCTGGGGACTAAGGGTGTGCCAGAATTCAGAAAGTAGAAACCTATCCTAAATAGTTCCTTGTTTCTACACAATGGGTCACTTTTTATTGGGGGAATTCCTATACTGTTGATCTGTTCATCATTGTTTGGCAGTGGCAACACCAGAACAACTTATTTACATTGGCTGTGTCACATGGGTGTGTCTAATTCAGAAAATTCTTTCAAACATAGTAATGAAACTTCCCTAGCTTCTAAGTGGGGAAGAATAAAAAGTTGCTTTTAAAAAAGAGAACTTAACTCTTGTTCAAGTATTTTAGTATGATCACATTTAAACATTTTCATTTGAGGTTATTTGCTAACATCCTTACCATCATGGCCACTTCCCCTAGCCCATTCACATAGGTTACTTTTCCTTTCATTTTTTATAGACTTGTGTATTGAGGCAAACCCAAGAATATTGCTCCTCTAATAACTTGGCAAACATACTGTGTGGCTGCTTTGTACAAAGCCTGTGAACCTCATGGAAGATACAAAGGTTTCAGATTGCTTCTGCCTTTCAGGAGAGACTGGCTTAATGGGAGAAGTAGACACATATGTAACTGCTCCAGGGCAGGTGATGACAAGGGTCATAATATAGTGCAGACAGAGCCAGGATTCCCTGTGTAAACATAACTCTAAAACTGAGCCATATACATGGACTTGCCATATTTCTTTCCTAAATTGCGTATGTTTAACTCTTAACTTTCCTAGGTTGGATTAGAATTTAATTTCTTCTAAGATTCTTGAGTCAAAAACATACCATGATCATTAAGATTTAACAGAATTTAACTAAAAATGCATTGAATAACATTAATTTTAGCAGATTTGACTTTTTAAAGTGCTTTTTAATTGGCGCTATCAAAAGAAACTAGGGAAAACGAGAGTGATATTAAATAAATGTGAATATGAAGCAGGAGTTTTATACTATGTAAGACTAGTATGTTCAAAATAAATATCCTGAAATCTCCTAGCCAAATTATATTTTAAAGTATGTTTTGGACACTGAAGAACCAGTAGGAAAAATAATATATATGTATTAACTCATAAATCCAATGAGGCAATATTTAAAATTGTAAATGAATCATTGCTAATTAATTAAGGTGTCCTTTATTTAATTAAAACCACTGACATTTTTACAAGATATTGGAGAAACAAAGACAATTTGAATTTTTTAAACTTAGATATATTTAAAAGATTTGAAATTTAAACAAGTTAATTTTGCTTCTTGTTAAATAACTGTTACTTCTTTGTTGTTTCAAAAGGTAAGTGAAATTTGAACCAATAATACACGTTATATGCTGAAAAATCATTTTAACTTCTGCTTAAAGCTGGGTCAAAAATTAGTAGAGGGTATGATTTGTGTACTTAGTGAACAATATGGGTTTAGTGATTTAATAATGAGATGATTTACAACTTTTAGTTAAGAAAGTCATTCTTCCTGAGATGAAATATACCTTCTTCATAAAGGCATATTACCTGTTTTTCCTTTTCCTTTGCATTTTCATTAAAAACCTAAAATTGGAAATGAATAGCATGTCAACCAGTTTTGCACTTGATAGTAAATTAGAAAGCATCTCAAATAGCGAAATAAGAGAAGTGTAACGAGGATACCTAAAAAGGTTTAGGTGTATCACAGGAAATGTAAGTGAAATTCAGCCCAAGAAAATGCAAGCTAATACATCCTAAAGCAAATAATCTGAAATAGATATTCAGTGGGAGAAAATGCTTACTAATGCTGAAAGGGAGCCACAGTGATATCAGCAGATATGAGGTTGCAATGGGATATGGCAGGCACAAAGAGCGTTTGCCATTTGGAGAGTCATCTTGCAAACTCATTAAAATAAAGAAAGGAAGCAGAACTGTCTCACACATTGATAGTACTAACAACATATTTTTTTTCTTCTACCAATCCAAGAACTTCCACACCAGTGGCGATCAGTATTTTGAGTTGTTTGAAAAACAGAATTTATAGTGCTTAGAATAGGGAAGAATTGACCTAATGAAAAAGAATTTTTAAATAGATTATCTCCTCTTTGGTTAAATAATTAAACAGTATGAGATTATGTGATGGATATCAGCAATTTTTTGGAAGACAAACTTGTTTAGATTAAACTGAGACCATGGAAAGTGGGAGTAGGCTGAACACTTTCAAAGATGATTCTCAACTGCTAGGCCAATTATGCAGATTTCATAAGCATCTTTATGCAGTGATGGGAACCAGATCGCTTGTGGTAAATTTGGACTTCAGAAAAAACTCGATTAGGTAACAGTGCGAGAATTGATTGGAAAGAGCATGTTTTAACAATGAGGTCATATTTCTACCTTTGTCTGTACTGGTCAGATTACTCTGTCACATTGTTTACAAACTATGGTTCGGTGTTTATGCTCTAGGATCATTCAGATGTCTTTGCCAGGGGACCCTGCCCTTTCTTTTAGCACCCTTTTTGATCTCAGCTTCTAGAATTTCTTTGACTCATTTACCTCTTATCTCTACAACAGACCTTCTATTTCCTTTGAAAGTACTTCCTTCCCTGTGTATACCTGCTATCTTAGTGTGATCAGACTTGGACTTAAGCTGTCACCACCTACTACTAATGACTCCTCTTTGCTCTAAATTTGAACTATTGTTAATTTTTGATACATCAAGTCAAAGGCTGTCCTGAATTAAATTATTGAATTTAAGTTAATTATGAAATAAATTAAATTATTGAATTATTAAATTATTGAAATCTGGTCACTCATTATCTCTTCCTTCACCCAACAAATACACAGCTTTCCATTTATGCTGGTGAGGGAACCTTCTCATTGATCAAGAAACCTGAACTCCTTGTAACCCTCACTCATATTCCACCTCTCACCACTTTTCCTTTTCTCCATCTGTCCCTTCTCTAGTTGTCTCTGCCTCTAGTAGCCACATTCTAACTCTTGTCTTGAGATATTTCTCTTAATATACTCCTTTTGTTTCTAGCATAATACTTAATAAAATCTTAATCATTGTTTCAGAAACTAACATTGTCTTATAAGGACATCTAATTTAGATTCAATGTCATGCTATTTTCTAATTTAAAATAATATTAAAATCAGATTAGTTATATTACGCAAACTTAATAGTATTTGTAACTTACTTGGAAAGACCTAAAAGTTACCTTTTACAATTACAGATTATTTAGGTCATTGAATTTGTTAACTTTCATTGAACTCTCAATCATTGCTTGAGTTCCATCTCTGTCAGGTATTGAGCTAGTCCTGCATTGAAGATTATGACTAAGGCATAGTTTTTGGCCTTAAAAAGCTAAAATTTTTGCTATGAGCAATAATTCTGGTTGAGGGACTAAAAATCATTCATATATTTAATAAATATTGAGTTTTACCTTTCTGCTAGTATCTGGGGATGTAGTATGGTAAGTGAGCAAGATAGATATGATCACTAGATTTTTTTGATCACTGGGGAGATAGATCGTTAAACATTTAATAAAGTGGGAAGTCGAGAGGTGTTATAGGCATTAACATAAAAGATGATTGAGCTGAAACTGTAGGAGGATGGAAGTCTGGGTAACATTGGGGAAGAGTACTATAAAACACAAGGTAGCTTATAGAACTGAAAGAATGTTGATAGGAATATACTGTTTATTTGGTTGGGGAATGGTGACTTTGCCTGTTAAGGAGAGGAAAGAAGAGAGATGGTGGCTAGGAGACCTGGGTTTCTTGAAGGCTCAGTTAATAAGCATGTAGTTGTCTGAAATTTTAGTAATAAAATGTCCTACCCAAAATTTTATAAAGAGTTATCCTCCTATTTAGTATGTTTGAGTTATTTTTCTGAATACTTGCGTTTTTAGCCAAGGAAGTAGAGAGCGTGTGTGTGTGTGTGTGTGTGTGTGTGTGTATGCTACATGTGTATACATATACAGACATAATACATATATATTATAAGTGATAGAACAAACAGTTCTCGGTTACATGTTATTCTAATTATGGAATACTACTTTTAATCAGAACTAGCTTTTTGCTCATTTTTTGGGATATGTTGGACTCTAAATATGGCATTTATAACCCAAATGTAGCAGTTTTCTCATTTTAATGTTCTAGGACACAAGACTGTACTAGAGAAACTTTGCCAGTAAGCAGCAAAATTTGCTTGTTTTTTTCCCCCCAGGATATATATGTAGTTGAATTCAATTTTTTTTGTAATATTTTTTACTACAAGTTATTGCTTATCATAGGCAAGCCCAGTAACATACTTTTTGTTACTTTTATCTGCAGGCCAACAATTTATGTTAGAAAGTAAAACTTTTACTGTTTAACATAAAGTTCATCTGATTAATAAACTGATACTGCCTCAGTTTCAAACTTTGTCATGAATAAAATAAAGGTCCTCATGTAGTTAACAAATAGTGTGCCAGCTGCAAGTCCAGAAAACACTTGCTTTTACACACATAATAAAAGAACCCCCAAAGCCTTATAATTTATAGATTCATAACTACTTCTTGTTGAATTTATTCTTCTAAATAGTGCAGGTGTTACTTTGGTTTGAAACATGCAGCCCTTGTAAAGCAATCTGCAAGAACTCCAACAGCCTTAATTTCTTCCCTTCTGATTTTGTGAGCTTGTTAGTGTTGAGGGTAAACTCAGCACTTCATTTGAAGCTCAAAGGTGTGATTGTTTTACAATTTACCTAATATTCCTTATTTTTATCATTTAAATATATATGTAATTTCCTACAGATGTACAGTTGACCATCTTATTTAAGATTTGGACAGTTAATTTTAAACCATATTGTTTATTTCTTAAAAAATATTATAATCCTATCCTGTTCCAACAGAGGTCTAGGTGTTGGGATACATAGGTGAACATAAGAAAAGCCCCTGTCCCCATGCAAGTTTATAGTCCAGTGGAATTTATATTCTGGGAATTCTATAAACATTCTTTCCTATTCTGCTTTCACAGAACCTCAGGTCTGATGAAATTTAGGCAACTGTTTCAAGTTCTGTCTTTTAAAATTCCTTCACCTTACAAAGATGTCGTATGTGTGCTGCCTTAGAGATGGCTTTACTATTTATCATGAATAGTGAACATTCCAAGAAATTAAACTCCTAACTAAAAGTGGGATTAAACAGTTTGCATTGCTAAACATCTGTATTGTAGGTTTCACCCTAGAGTATTAGTAGCTGGAATTATTTCATTAATAAAGCCTCATTTTCATGCAGTTTAATAAGAGGATAAACAATTTCCCAGGAGATTAGCAGCTAGTATGGATTCTACAGTAATCAACTATAGATCATGATAATTATAACTCTCCAAACATACACATTGTCTCTCTCTCCTCCTTTCCCCCCGCCTTCCGGTAACCAGTAATAACAGTTTATATGTGGGTACTTTACAAATATTTCCTAGTTGAATCCAAAAATAATTATCTGAGGTAGATGTTACTACTCTACCTCTGTGCTACAGATAAGGAAGCTCAGACTAAGTAACTTGCCCAAGGTTACAGAGAGGCACCGCTGAGATATGATCCCAGGCTGTCCGGCTGTCAGCCTAGTCTATGCCTCACTGCCTTTGATTTCCACATATGCTTTATTATTATCCTTCTTGATTTTTCCCTGTTCTAATATTTGCTTTATCTTAATGTATAAATATGAATTTTTATAGCACATATACTATACTCTGAACTAGAAAGTGAATCTACTGACATTTTTATTAATGATTTTCCCTCCTATAATAGCTCTTCTATTTTAGACTTTTCCCTGTATTTTTTATTAATTCAGTATTATTGAGGTAACTTTCCTTTACAAAATAATATAAACCCTTATACACAGGTTTCCACCCCCATCATTAAGTCCAAGAGATAGTAACCTAGAGTATATTAGTTTTGATTCTTAATTGTCTTTGCTTTCTTATTTGTTTATTGATTATTTTTTTTGTTTCTTTATACCTAGTACCCTGACTTTTTAATCACATTTAAAATGAAATTTTATTCAAGTTCATTGCCTACAAAATTGTATTTTTCTGAACTTCTGGAAAAAAAGGAAACAGAAAAGCAGCTTTCATCTTCCCATCAAGAGAAAGAGTTCAGTTTGCCAACCTCACATTTGGGAGGGATTTCCTCTTTTCTCACTGGGTGACTTTTCCCCTTTTGCATTTCTTGCTGGAGCAAGTGTTGCTGTTATTCTGATTCCACACCCTGCTCTTTCCTGCTCATCTCTGCTGTTTGCTTCCTGGGCCTAAGTCTCTCAACCAAATCACTGCTGAGTTCCTCTTCTGCCCATGTGTCTACTTTGTCTACAAATTCAGCTGAGGCAGCTCTCTGACAAGGCCTGTGCTCTTTCTGACGTGCTACTAACTTTGGGGGACTTCATTTGTGTGTGTGTGTGTGTGTGTGTGTGTGTGTGTGTGTGTGTGTGTGTGCGTGTATGTGTTATTTTAAGTAATCTTTAGACATTGGGGGATTTTTATTGGTAACAATTTGGTGGCAAACTACTCAGTGTGAAAAAACAGTTTGAAAACTAATGGAAGTGTACCCTGGTGACTCAGGTGTTAAGTCTGCAGCTGTGCCGTGGTCCACATAAAGCCCAAGGACCTGCTTGTGATTAGGTCTTGGGCAGGGGTGAGCAACCAAAATATATAAATAAATAAATAAATAAAACGTTTCTTCCTCCTTTCCCTTCTTTCTGCTGGCCTACTTCTCTGCATTCTTGCCTGCTTTCTTCCTTTGGAAAAAAAAAAAGAAGAAGCTAGCAGAAAAGTCTGATATTAATGATGTGGTAGGTTACAGTAAGAACATTAGTGAGGTTATTACAGAGAATAATGTGTCTAGATAACTGAACTTAAATAATTTAATATTTTCAACTCCTGGAGGACAATTTTTTTGTTTCAGCTTTCTTTTGTTTCTGTCACTTAATTCTCAGTACCTAAAACTATGGCAGGTGTATACTAGGTTTTTGATATTTGTTGAATGAATCCAAACATTTATAATAATATTTATTATGTTTTCTACTTCCCCAGACTGTAAACTTCTTATTCATCTTTGTATTTGCCCCAATGTCTATAAAATAGTAGATTGTCATTAAATGTTTATTGAATTAATGAATGAGCAGCTAATTAGTACCTTCAATTGTCTGTAATATTTGATAGATTAAAAAAAAGGGGGTGAGAATGAGAAGTGACTTAAAAGGTCAGCACACTGTGAATTTCTGAGCTCTAAATCAAGAAAGGAGGAATAGAAACACCAAGACCAGATGTTCCTTTTCATTCATCTGTCCAGAAGTTTAGATTTTGCGCGTCTGTAATTTGTACGTTTGGACATACCAGTCATCGTGAGTTCCAGATACTCATTTGTCTTGCAGTGTAACATGGCAAGGAAAATAGTTATAGAGATAGGAATCTTCAGTGAAAACTCCATAAATCTGCTTCTGTCAATTAGGGAGACTTAAGTGGCATTAACTTCCACAAAAATCTCAAAAAAAGTGCTCTCGCCTGCCTATTTTTTTTTAAGACAAAGAAGACTCAAGTATCAAATAATTTCTTAGAAACAAGAACCTCAGGAATAATATTCAAATTTATTACTTGTATATTACTCAGGGGGGAATACTTGAAGATACCCATGTTTCCTTTAGCTTCACATACCTACAAAAACCTGCCTCACTCACAGGATGGGTTTTCCCCATATATATTATGATCCTTTGCCAATCGAATTCTTGTAGAGTGCCTACTGTGTACCCAGCTAAATGAGCTCGGTGACCTTCTGGCACTGGCCAATTAAATTTATTTTCAAGTGTCCCTTTTTTTATCCATAGAGAGTGGAGGAAGGTGGAGGGGAGTAGACAATGGCACACTTATATAGAGGAATATCCTAAGCACATCCCAAGAGAATTCTGATAGCGTGGCATGTTCTAGAAATGGTATGGTGTTTTAATTATGGTTGGAACATAGGTTCCAGGAGAGGAAGAGGAATGAAATGGCACTGGTCTGGAGGAACATGAGCTAAATGGATGGAGGTGGGTATTAAGAGCTCCTGGAGATTTAAAACTCATCAGAACTGTAATCACAGTTCTTGCTCTCCTGACTATCACCTTGCAGCCAACTTTCCTCTTACTGTGCTGATTAACTCTAGGACAAATTTATGACTTCCAGCAATAGCTCAGTATTCGGGATGGCTCTCTTTTCTCTTATTTTCAAACTTATTTTTTTAATCAGCTACTTTTTTCATTATTCATCATGACTGTTATAAACTAGAATAACTTTTCTCAGGAAATCAGCTCTCATGGCCCCCTCACTTTAAAGTTATGTCTCTGTCCCTTGTCACTTTTCCAGGGAAATAGATAATCTGGCACATACTGCCTCAGTTTGCTTCCCCTCCACTTCCAGACTTACCTCCATTTCCAGTCATTCTGCCTCCGAGGGAAGTATGTCTTCCTCTTTCTCAGAGTTGACCCTTCCTCCAGAGCTGTAGAGCCTGCCATTATATCATCTGTTTTCTTATTTCTTCCTTGTTATAGGCACTATTCTTTCAGCTTATAAATAATCTCAGACCTTTCCTGTCTTAAACTTTCATTCTTTGTCTTTTCTCTTTCCCCCAAGATGCCTTCCATTTCTTCTTATTTAAGCAAGAAAGATGGTCTTCATATTTAGAAAATTAGTCTGGCTTTAATGAGGAGGAAGAAGCCAAAGAAGACAGGAGTTCAAGGGAAAGATTAATTAGGAAAGTGTTAAATTAAGGTGGTGACAAGAACAGATATTTTGGAGAGTCATCGAGGGAGGTAGACTTGACCAGACTTTGAAATTGATGGATGAGCGGGAGCAGTCCCTCAATTCCTCCCAGGAATCAAGAGAGTGAGCACAGAAAGATGAGCAAGTTTTATGGTGAAGATGGTGAATTCCTTTTTGGAACTGTTGGGGTGAACTGCCCTTGGGGCATTTAGTTGGAGAAATTGAGTAAGCAGTTGAAGTATGGGAAATATTATAGCCCTGGGAAAATGCTTGTTCTTTAAAATAGTTTTGGTAGTCAAAGCCATCTTGGTATATACTTTGAGTTATTATCTTGGATAAGATCTAGAGAAAACGAGAAGAGGATAATCTTGAGAAGTAACACTGGAGGTAGAATAAGAGGAACCTTATTCTGAGAACAAGGATGCTAAGCAGTAATGGACATAAAGCAAGCAAATAAGGGGGAGTGGGGTTATATATGTATGTTTAATATATTTTTTAAAGGAAAAGGGGCAAGCAGGAAGAGAGAAGAGGAAAAAGCATTTTATTTATTTTGTTTCGTTGTTTATCTGGCCTTGGGGTATGAACCTGGGTCCTTGGAATGTATGTGGACTATGCCTCAGCAGAGACCATAAACTTAACCACTAAGCCACCAGGGCACACCCTGTATGTGTAGTTTTGTGAGGTTTTTTTGTTTTTGTTTTTGTTTTTTTAGCTTCTGAGGATGAGAATAATTATATTACCAGCTTCTAACAAGACCTGGTCAAATTGTTTAGACTTGGTAATGATCTAAAATATTGCATTATTGACAGGGTTCAGTGAAAACAAGAGTACTCACTTTGTGAGAACTTCCTTTGCTTGAAATCACAAATAGCAGTGGTTTTTGGAAATAAAAAGAAGATGGTTCAAAAGGTAAGATAAAATGTCAGTAGGAGACATATGGAAGGACTGATGACCAGTGTGGTTAGCAGGTGGGTACAGCAGCAGCCATGGGGTGTTGTTTTGAATAGAAACCTGCTTATGAATTTAGGTGATGGTGATTGCTGTCTTGTGTTAGAGAAGAATCATTGGTAACTTCATGCCACCAGTTTTGTCACCAAAGTGGACATTCACAAATCTGAATGAACATTGTTTTGTTTTTCTCTCCATAACATTTGATTGCACTTAAGCTGCAATGCAACACTCCAGTTTTGAGTCAGAATTAAAAGCTATTCTGAACTAAATCGTATCCTTATGTTCCACATAAAACCTTTTCGGGGTCAGACATAGAAATGTACTGCAATCAAACAATTCATCCAAAGCCACTAAGTACTTAGCTTTGCCTCATATTAGCCATGACCCACTTATGGTCTCCCTGGGGGTGTGGGGGCGAGGTGGGCCAGGACCTGTGCATGAGGACTGTGGGGGGTGTGCAAAGAAAGTCTTCCAGCTTCTATTGATGAACTATTTTTTATATTCTTCTTAACAATTATTTTGTCTTTTCAAATACACGTTAGATATTAGTACTGTGTTCTGTGTTTGTAAATATGGAAATGAGAGGTATAGGAGAGGGCATACTCATTTTTTAATTGGTGTTTGTGATTATGTCAGAGACCTTAAGTTTAAGCCATAGATACTGCGAGAGCATTCTGAGTAAATTGGCAACATTTAGAATTTCCTTATCAAAATTTTGTCAATAATTTTAGCTACTATCAGCTATTTTAGTTGCAAATGCAGGTATGTTGCTTGACCTTAATTCCTCAGTATGGATTTTAACTGAGAGCGTAAAAAGGCGAGTTCAAAACCATTTGTTGCACTTTTAGTGAACACCCTGCAGTTTTCTCATGAACCACCTAATGCCTCTCCACATACAGTGTGTTCTTTGCAGTCATCCTTTAGTCACAGGCAGTTTAAACTGTTAAATAGTATCTTGCTATAAAAGGTAGGCTGATGGCGTTTCTATCTTCTGGTACATCTGGTAAGTTAATGTATACATTCTCTGTGAGTATCCTGCAGGGACCTGTTTTTACATGCATACAGGGACGTTTATGTGGAAATCAAAGGCCATGAATCAGAAGAACACAACTCTTGTTTCCAGTGTACTAGAGGCTTAACAAAAATTGGCTTTGAAAAATTGAAAGTAGTGTGGTTTGTTTTTATTGTGGCACCGATCAGGAAGAACAATTTACAGTCATTGCCATTCTTCACAGCCAAACGGAGGAGAGGTGCCAGCTTCTGAAATGGAGCAGCTGCACCCGTTTCTCTGGACTCACAAAACCTTTGCTTTTTCATCAAGAACTTTGGATGGTGGGGTACAGTTTGTTTTCATGTTGAAAGTGGTCAGTTGTGCCCTACTGGACAGCTGTACTGTAATTAAGAAAAACTGCGTGAAAGTGGATTAAATATAACAGAAGCCTTTTTTTTTTTTTAAAGGAGTTTTTATCTTAAATGCATCCCTTTCATTCTTTAATGCTTAAAAGCAATAAATATCACTAAAATTCTGGTTTACAATATTTTGCTATTTCACAGTATCCTTTAATTCTTAAGACATGTAGATGCTGTTTCTGAATAATTGCTTGTTTTTTCTAACAAGTGCAAAATACAAAGTACAAGTTTTAAGATGATTTGCTTGTGAAATAGCTGCTGTCAAATTATTGTTAAAAATAAGGAATTGCACAGTTACAATGTGTTAAATTTTATGCATTAAATAGCCAGTGATTTACTTTTGTAGGAAAAAAAAATTTACACTGCATTTTATACTGGGTTTGAAAAAGTAGTAACATTAGAATTATGCTTTTTTAAAACCAGAAACTATGAGAGGTGAAAATTACATATTTCTTAATGAATTTTAAAATGAATTAATCAAATAATGATGAAATAATCTGGCAGTGTTTATTTGTTGTAGTTCAGTGTGGAACATTAGGCTGTCCATTGGCTTTAAAAAGCATACACTTCCTTTATGCAACAGACTTTAAAATAAGAATAGAAATGCCTTAATTGACATCATAGTCTACAGTAACAAAATAACTGTTGCAATCTCAGAGGCAATAGAATTAAAAAAAAGACAACCACTTGTGTTCACAAATAACCAAGATTTGTACCACATACTCATAAGTTGCATGTTTTTCTATGATTGTCCAGCACATTGAAAAACACAGTTTTCACCCGGTGTAAAATAAAGGTGCCAGGTTCAGGTTTGCTCTCAATACATGAGTTGATCATGTATTGATTTTCTGGGGAAGATTGTGGGCATTATTTCACTTGGGGGAAATTGGAAACTGATGAAGGGTGTGGGGAGAGAGATGCAGCTGAAAAGCTCCAGCTGTTTGTATTCTTGCAGCCCATATTATAATAATTTGGAGTTATTATGGGAGGAAGACTAGACATTGGGTGTTTTTGGAAAGAACCGGAACACTTCCCTCCCTCTCCAGTGGCTGCTGTCTGCTGATTCTTTTTGTCTTTCCTCAGCAGAGTCCCTAAAGAAAACACTGAATCAGACCTGAGTCCACTGTGAATGGGAAACCATGTCTATAGCTTGATAGTTTTTCTTTTGGCTAACTGAGCCCTCCTGTGCACCAAACTCTTCCACAGACTCCTGCATCTAAGGAGCAAAGTTGAGTTCAGTGGGGTGACTGGATAAAAGTGCATTAGAAAAGTAGAGAGCAACTAAGAAAGTATCTCAGGACAGATTTTAAGGTAAGACTAGTAAAAGAAGAGCAGTGAAGATCGAGAGCTGCATGATACGGTGAGAAAATTACTGGAAATTCTGATTACTGGGAGGAGAATCAAAGGCTCCGGATTCGAGTCACAGCTGGCTAAGCATTTTGTGAAAGTCATTCTCTCAGCTTCTGTTTCTTCATGTATAAAGTGGAACTGTAATACCCGTTGTACATAGCAAGCAGTTTGTTTCAGTAGAGAGGAGAAAGGGGGTGCGCGTTGTAGGGAGGGAGAGATATTGAACTAGCTGTAAGGTAGTAAAAGGCTGTAGTGTAGTTATGGAACCACTTGACTCATTTGTGGGGTTTTTTTTTTGTTTTTTTTTTTAAAGAATCTTTGCAGTCTAGGAAAGGGAATATAGCAAATAATGAATTTTACATACATTTTTTTTCTGAGTGTTCTCAGCATTCCTTGATAATTTCATTGTTTCTGTTTGATTCCCACTGCATCTCTTCCCCACAACACCAGTTCAAAACACTTTCACCCTTCTAAAATCGTAGCCCTGGCCCAGCCCCTCTTTTTTCAGTTTTAGTAAATAAATTCCTCGCATCATTTACTGGAAGGTGCAGCAAGACCCTTGAGCTTCCCTAGTCACCATTTGCCCAATTTCCTTCTCACTTTCTGTCTCCTTATAAAAGGTACACTGTATTCTTGACACATGCTCATCCTGCTTCATCTCAAACTTTGCTTCATTCATTTTTTTCCTTTTGCTTTTTTAATCTCTCTCCCACAGGTTCTTCTCCATAGTCAGGAAGCTGAGTTCATTGTCTTACATGTTTCTTTTTCAGTTGCTAAAATTTTCAAAAGAGAGATGAGTGATCCCCTTGTTCACCAGTCATGATTTTATTTTTCGGTTCAGTTTCAATCTGGTTGTTTATTTCATTGTATTGAAACGTGTGTCTTAAAGGCCACCACTGATCTCATTGTCAAACCACGTGACCATTACTCTATCTTGCTTCTGTTGTTTTCTGCACAAAATTCCACAAAGGCTTTTACAGTCTGAACTCTCTATAGAATATAATCCTTGACTTCTCTGTGTTAGTATATTGCTTCTTATTTTTCAAATCAGTTACTCATAGATACTCTGTTTCCTTTGGTTATTATTTCCTAGAATTCTGTACAAGGCCCAGACAATAAAAAGTTATTCAGGTAATAAGCCTAAATATAATATCAATATCTATAAAACTAAAAAGTGAATATTTGGGAGAAAATCTTTGTAACCTTTGACAAAGAATTTTTTTTTAGGTATAACATAAATAGCATGGTCCACAAAAGAAAAAAATGATGAGTTAACGCTTGTCAAAATTATTTTTTTTGGTTAAGATAAAATCAACAAATATTACACTATCTTAGTTGTTTTGTATATACAGCAAAATAATCAGAATAAGTCTAGTTAACATTTATTAAATGAGAACTTTAAAAATCTCTTAGCAGCTTTCAAATATGCATTACAGTATTACTAATTATAGTCACCATGCTATATATTACATCCCCAGGGCATATATTTTATAACCAAAAGTCGGTATCTTTTGAACCCCTTCACCCCTTTTGCAAAGTCCCTCCCCCTGCAATCCTGGCCCCCACCACCTCCACCTCTGGCAACCACTAATCTATTCTCTCTATCTGGGACATTGGAGTTCATCAAAATTAAAAATTCTGCTTTTAGAAAAGCATAGTTAAAAACATGAAAAAAGCCTCAGAGTAAGGGGAAATGCTTACAAAATACATAACTAATAAAGCACTTGTATCCAGAAAGAACTCTCAGAACTCAAAAATAAGAAAACAGTTCATTTTTTAAAAATAATCAAAGGATATAAACTAGACATTTCGTCAAAGAAGATAAATGAATGAATGGACAAATAAGCAAATGAAAAGATGTTCCACATCATTCCTTACTAGAGAAACGTCAATTTAAAGCACAATGATAAATAACTAAATTCACTAGAATGACTAAAATCATGATTGACAATACCAAGTGTTGACGAGGATGTAGACAAATTGGAACTTGGGAACATTGCTGCTGGGAATGTAAAATGGTATAGCCATTTTGGGTGCTCGGCAGTATTTAGAGAATTAAATGTAACCATTCCACTCCTAGGTATTTACCCAACATAAATGAAAGAATATACTGTATGTATACTGTGTATATACTTTATATAAAAGGGTTGCCTTTCTCCCTATCCTCGCCATCACTTGTTATTTCTAATCTTGTGGACAATAGTCATTCTCACAGGTATCTCTCATTATTGTTTTGGGTTTTTTTTTTGCATTTCCCTTATAAAAAGAGATGAGGAACATCTTTTGATATGCCTGTTGGTCATCTGTAAGTCTTCTCTGGAGAAATGTCTATTTTGAGCTTCTGTCCATTTTTGATGGGATTTTTCTTTTTTTGCTGATGAGTTTTATGAGTTCTCTATGTATTTATATTATCCTCTTGTCAGATATATGCTGTGCAAGTATCTTCTCCCATTCAGTCAGATGTCTTTTTGTTTTGATGATCATTTCTTTCACTCTGAAGAAGCTTTTTAGTTTGATGCAGTCCCATTTATTTATTTTTGGTTTTGCTTCCCTTGCCACTAAGGCTGATGTCATGGAATGTATTACCTCTGTTTTCTACTATGTATTTTATGGTTTCCAGTTTTACATCCAAGTTTAACCCATTTTGAATTAATTTTTATGTATGGTGTTAATGATCTGGTTTCATTCTTTGTATGTGGCTGTTCAGTTTTTCCAGCACCATTTGCTGAAAAGACTTTGCTTTCTCCATTATATGCTTTTGTCTCCTTTATTATAAATTAAATGACCATATATGTGTGAGCTTATTTACGGCGATTCACTTCTATTCCATGATCTGTACATTGGTTTTTATTCCTATATCTTGCTGTTTTGGTTACCATCACTTTATGTTATAGTTCAACATCTGGGAGGGTGATACTTCCATTTTTGTTCTTTTCTTTCCTGATTGCTTTAACTTTTCTGTGACTCCTCACAAATTTGAAAGTCTTTTGTTATATTTCCTAAAAAAATGCCAATGGAATTTTGATGAGAATTGCATTTATATTGCTTTAGGTAAGATGACCATTTTAGCAATGCTAATTCTTTCCAACTATATAGTGTTCTTAAATGACAAAGTTATAGAGATTTAGAATTAATTAGCTTTGAAAAAGGTTAGGGAACCATGGAGAAAAGCTGGTGAAGGGTACATGGAAATTTCTAGTACTAATTTTGCAACTGTATAATATATAACTAATGAATCTGTAATTATCCCAAAATAAAGCGTAGTTTTAAAAGCCTTTCATATACTATTGTGTTCTCTAATGTAAAACAAAGATAGCATGACAAAAATTCTCCAGTTTTTTAATCTTAAAACTCAAGAGTTTACTATGCACACACTGGAAACTATTCTTTCATGAGGATGCTTGCAACTTAATGTTGAATTGTTGCACTGGAATACACAGCAAAAATCATTTTCAAATTTCTCATTCCCCATCAGACCATTCACTACCTCACTGTTTTTCCCCTGGCAATTCTTACTTGAATTTTTACCGCTAGATGATACATACAAGTAGTTCAAAAAATAAAAAGGATACACTGAAAAATCTTCCTCCAGCATCTGTTTTGCATTGACATCGTTCACATTTCCTCAGTAGTAAACAACTACTGTTAATTACATATTCTTTATAAGGATCCACATAAGAATATTTCTCAAAATCCTTTGCCAGTAACTTCTTTCATTAACATGTCTAACCCCAACCCTGATCCAGCTTTGTCAGTCTTCCTAGACTGTTGATAAAAGATTTTGTTTTCTCTTTATTAACAGACTCAACACTAAAAGCTCTGAGATGATAACCCTTAACTAAGGGGACATTGCGAAAAAACAAAACTGCTTTCAGTGTTTTATCATCCTTTGGTTCTTGCAATTATTGCATTTTTAACATTAATATATAACATTAGGGTCTATGTAAATAGATTATCTGAAAAGGGCTGGACTTAAAAATTTATTGAAGGAACATTACATAATAAGTACTACTAAACATAATACCCTAAGCATAATACCCTCTGAGTTCATCCATATAGTTTCAAATGGCAGAATTTCATCTTTTTTTAATAGCTTAAAAGTATTCCATTATGTATGTGTATCACATCTTTTTTAACCATTGAACTCTCAGTGGCACTCAGGTTGTTTCCAGCTCTTAACTACTGTAAATAATGCTGCAATAAATATGGGGGTGCAGAATTTCTGTGAAATCCTATTTTTATGTTTTTTTGGGTAAATACCCAAATGTGGGATAATGAAATCATATAGAATTTCTAGTTTCAATTTTATGAGGGTCTCCATACTGTTTCCATAAGGGTTGAACCAATTTATACTCCAACCAACAGTGCATAAGGGTTTCATTTTCTTTGTATCCTTACCAACATTATTGTTTCTAGTCTTTTGGAAAATAGCCATTTTCACAGATGTGAGGTGATATCTCATTTTTTTAATTTGAATTCCCTAGTAATAGGAGATGTGGGTAATTTTTTCACATGCCTGTTGGCTATATGTATGTTTTTGGAAAAATGTCTATTCATGTCTGCTCATTTTTTGATTGGATTATTTGTTTTTCTCTTGTTGAGTTTTATGAGTTGGAAAAATGTCTGTTCATGTCTGCTCATTTTTGATTGGATTATTTGTTTTTCTCTTGTTGAGTTTTATGAGTTCTTACATATTTTGGATACTAACCTCTTGACAGGTGCAAATATCTCTCAATCTTTTTATTTTAATGATGTAAAAAAGCTGACTTTTGTACATATGTGACTTGAGAGAATATACTTCTGTTTACAATGAGGCAACCAATCAGACTCTTGGCTTCTCTAGCACTGGTTGTGTGTGAGTTTGTGTACTAGAGTGAGAGTTAATATGGCAAAATTTAACAGTTAATGAATGTAACTGAAGATGAAAATCTAGGTTGTTCATTATACTATTCATTCAAAATTTTTATTGATTAATATTTTTCTAAATGGTTGAGAGAAAATATTTTTTGAGATTATTTAGTATAAATTACAAATCACTGCTTTATTACCTATTATTTTCTTGGTTTTTGTTTTGTTATTTCTAGATTTGGAGATATTTTGGAAACTCTACCTCTAGATTAAAAAAAGAATGATAACAGCAATTTACAGTTTTAAAGTTTCCACTGTGCCATATGTTGGGCTAAGTCTTTTATTTGGATGATGTCTTTTAAACATCTTATCAGCCCATTTTAAGCTTCATCATTTTTCAAATGAGACCACTCAGACAGCAAATAACTTGGCTAAAATCACACATCCAGCTTGCGTTAGAAATACTACACTCCCCCGGATCTGCTGTTATTATACTTCACCTGGGCTTCATTTAACTTTATTTTTATTTTGACCTCAAGTCTTTTGAAGTTAGAGACAGATTATCTTCTTTCTTAAACTCTAAAAATTACCTGATCCAGATAATCTAAAGTTCTCATGAAAGAGTATTTATGACTACTCCTTAGAATAAATTCTAGAACTGCATATACTATCTCAAAATTTCCTCATACATGTTGCCAAATTGTCTTCAGAAAGATTATGCCATAGTATATCAACAGAGTACCTGATAAATTTAATAAAATTTTGTTGACATGAACAGAATGCACTAAGTTCTCTTATGTATTCGGATTCATATTTTGAGTATTCTGTGTCATTGAACTCTTCTTTCTAGCTCATTATTGCTTTAGGTATTTGGAAATTTAATAATGATTAGGAAATAGCATGCCTCTTTTTTCTTTTCCGAAAATTATCTGATTATTCTTACTTTTTACATTTTTTGTAGTAGAACTTTAAAATACATTTCTAATTCAGGGTTGAGGGAATGGAGCATTTTACTGGATTTATGTATTGGTATTCCTGTGAATATGTATGTGGAAAAATTGCCATGATTGTATTTTTGGAATTCAATCCAGGGATGATTTTTATTTATTCAATTATTTTTATTGTCCTACAGTAATGTTTTATAGGCTTATTCATATACAATCTGTTTTTTATAATTTATTTAAAATTATTTTATATTCTCTGGCTATTGGGTATTGTATAATTTCTTTCCATTATATTTTATAGTTATTTGAAAGCTACCGAGCTTTATATATATTTTTTTTATTTTTTTTAAAGGAAAGGTGTAGGCAAGGATGAAGGTGAGTAGGCAGGCAGGCAGAAGAGAGAGGAAGAAGCAGCATTTACTTTATTTTATTTAGTTATTCATCTGTTTATTCCGCCCAACCCCAGGACAGGACCCCAATTCTTCCTTGGTGTGTGTGTGTGTGTGTCTGTGTGTGTGTGTATACATATATATGTATATTTGTATGTACACTGTCCAGAGGCAGTGGACTTAACCACTAATCCACCAGGGTGCACCTATATATTAATTTTGTGTTATTCCTCTATATTGAGCTCTTATTAACACACGTATTTTTTTATTTAGGTTTGGGGCCAGTATGCTTATGGGTTTGGAATCATTTCATTCCTAAATTAGAAAGGGATAAACCGACATTTGGAATAAAGAAATAGAAAATCAGTAACCTGGAAAAAAATTTAAATAAAATTGTAGGATCTGACCATTTGTAAAACTGCAATGTTTCCATATCTTAAGGAGTGCTAGCTTTATCAAACATAAACCATTTTCTTTAGTATATTTTGTACATTCTTTTGTATATTTGTCATATTTTGAATAAGAAAGTAAGTTACAGAGTTAAACAATATTAATTAAAAAATTATAAAATGTGAAAATAATCTACTATGTTGGGCAGCTTACTCAGACAATAAAAACCACATCATTTACCATCTGTGTTACTATAAATTTATTTTTTTCCATTTTCTCATTTTAAAAACTTCCCTTTTCTTATCTCTTCTCTATTTTGCTTCTCTATTTCTTTTTAGGAATATAGTTGTTCAGGAAGAAATACTTTTTTAATAATAAATTATAAAATAATAATTATAAAATAATCCTCATAGTAAATATAGACAAAATTTTTAAAAAATTTAGTTTTGCTTTCAGGTTTTTCTCTCAGTATTCATATACCTTTCTGTTCTTCTGTATATGTTTCATTATTCTCTATATCCTTTTGCCATTTATTTTTCTGAATACTTTTACACATGTGTGCATGTGAAATATACATTTGTGTCACATAATTTCATTTGTATTTCCTTCCTTTTAAAAAATAAGAATATATCTCAATCATGTATTATTATGTATAACCTTTTTTCTCTTTAATTATTTAAATCTGTTTTCTTTTTTATTTTAAATCGTAGATTTTTTGTTCATCTTAAAAATAGTTAAAGTATCCAGAAACTTTATGTGTAAAAACAAATATAATCAGTTTTTTACCCACTTAAAAATAAGTTATATACCAGGTATTTTCATTTTCTAATTTTAATGCTGGGCCACTGCTACAATGAAGTTATCACAAGGAGGATATAGTAGATTATTTTGTATGGTGGAATTTTCTTTTTTGGTAATTGTTTATGACATTAAGTATCTTCAAGACTGTAATACATTGCAATAATAAAAACCTAGGGAAATAGAAAAGAAAAACTATATTATCACAGTTCTTTTCTCAGGCAACTTTTCACAAACAAAAATTCTGAAATAATTTGTACTTAAAATATGATTAATTAATAATGGTTTACTATATCATATTTACAACATTCTTAGCTACCACCTACTGGAAGTGGCATTATACATTTTTAAAAATTTTGTTGGGCATAGCAATGTAATATTTTCATCATTTGTAGTGCATTCAAATTACAAAATGTAGAAAAGTGAGAAACTTAAAAAAAAAATAGGATATCTCTTCCTGGAAAAAATAAAACTATGTGTTGGCTCAAATGAAAAAAAAAATCAGAAAATAATACTTTAATTAAATCTAATCCACATTATTTACCTTCTCTGCCTATACAGCAACAATAGCAGATGCATAATCTCTGTGTAGACATACATATTTATTGGCAAAGTCTGATCTAGAATTGCACTATCCTCTGTTGGGTGGTAGGAGACTAGGATCTCATTTAATCCTCATAAGAGACAGACTGGTTGTACCCATCTCATCTAATATGTAAAATGAAATTAGATCAGATCAGTTACAGATAGCTTGCTCTAAGTGGCCTGTATGCCAACTGGTGAGATTAAAACACATTATTTCCTTTGTAAAAATAAAAAAGAATTTGCGATAGTGATCATAGAGTTAGATTATAAGAACTTTAGAATCCTATTTTAATAGAATAGAAATAATGCTTACAAGGTTAATGCTGTCATATTTGTTTCTGTGGATGTTTGTTAGTATAGGGGGTTGGGAGATGAGAGTGAGAACAATAAGACATCATCTTCCAGATCTCATTTGGGAGCAGAGATGAAAGACAGTAGGCAAGACAGATAAGCTCAATAGTGTTCCATGTCTTAACTGCCAAAATCTTTCATTTACAAATAAACTATTGCGAGTTATAAAAGTAAAGGGATGTGCTTTTCATTTTTCCTAAAAAAAATATAAATTAAACTTCGGAGCCAGAAATAAATTATGCCAATGGATACTTAAAAACTAATAGCAAAACTGCTTCAACAGGCATCATATTAGATGTGTCCGTTTGTTCTACACAATGTTATGAAATTGTCAGTATGCTTCTGGGTAAAGCAAAATGTAAGCAGAAAAAGACATTGTACTCTTACCCAATAAGTCACAAAAAGGATGTGGGATAGAGAAGAAATTTAAAATAATTGAATCCACTTTGTCTGTGACAGTATGCCATTCTGAAGGTGGATATTATTTTTGGAGAGAGTTCAGAGCGAACGGTTACTTTTTATAATTATTTTAGAAAGAGCATAGGTCTTGAATTCAGACAGTTTATTTTGAATATTATCTCTAGCACATAGGCAGTGTGTGATGCTGGGACTTTTAGAATTACTATCACGTAATCAAAATTATTCCTTCTTCTTGAAGTTGCTGTAAAGATTGTCTCGTTTCATGAAGTTGTCATAATTCCATTGAAAATTAGAAAAAATATTACCTTATCTTCTAAGTTTAAGGTGCTATATAAGAAAATAAACAAGATCAGCCTGGTTATACATTTTCATATCATCATAATGTATTTTTAAATGGTTTCTGCCCCTTTCTTAGAAAGATTTCCTAATTATCTGAACTGTGTTAAAGGTGTTGCATGTGAAACATCTCTGGGTAACTGGGTAATAATCTCCTGTATAGTCATTTATAAGTGTCTAAAGAATTTTATTTGAGTCTTCAAGTTTTAGCTGGTGATGAGGCATGAAGGAAGCTGAAGAATCAGAGTAGTCATAGAATTTGACTTAAAAATTACAACTGGGTATGGTACAAGGTTGTGGTAAAGAGAGTGAAAACTTTATGAGCTTGCAGAGTGCAGTACAAAAGATTATGAATTCATTTAGTCATTTATGTTATTATTATATTGAATATTTCTTGAGCATTGATTGTACGCTCAATGGGAAAGAAGTGAGATAGAGTGGGGAGCGGTGTCCAAGGCAGAGTCATATACCTGAGAGTCTGAATACTTGGAGGATCTGAAAGTAGTTATTTTATGACAAGTATGAATTCAGGAAGTGGTTACAGTTAACCAGGGATCAGATCATCCTGGCCTTGTAAGCTTTGTAAGCCTTTGACCTTTACCCTAGGTACTGTGTGGGGCCATCCAATAATCGGTAATAGACTGATGCCTAGATCTCTGAAAATAAAAATAAGGAGAATAGATTGAAGGCAAGAGAACAAGACTAGAGGAAGGGAAAGTGACTGAGTGGTCAACTGTGGAAACCACAGCAAGTGGTGTAGGGCTGGGACCATGGAAAACCAAAAGGAAGTGGAAGCCAAGACCCCAAATGACCAACTAGGGACAGATGCAGGTTGGGGAGAGCTGATAAGGCAGCTAGGTGTTTGGGAGCACTTTTCCTTAAGCTAGGGAACACCTCAGAGGAGTAGCTGAAGAGAGTAAAGGATTAGTTTCATTTTTGTTGGAGGATAAAAGGAGCTTATGTATTCTAACTATTCTATTTCTATTTTAAAATTATTTCAAACCTAAAGAAAACTCAGAGAAAAATTTAGTATGTATTTTTTAAAAATCAGAAACATCAGGAAATTAGTCAACAAACCCATAGACCCCCAGTTATGTTTCATTCAAATGATGTCTTTAGAGCAACATGTGTATGTTTCCTAGACTTTCAATATCTAGATATTTTTAAAAAATATTAGTCAGTTATTTTATAAACTATCCTTCACTTGGGTTTGTCTGACATGTCCTTACAATTAGATTCAGGTTATACATTTTCTTTAAAAAAAAATCACAGAAATGATGTGTTCTTTTCATTGCAGACTATCAAGTAGTGCTTTTTTGTGTCATTACTGGAGATGTTAATCATGATCACTTATTTAAGGTAGTGTCTGCCAGATTCTCTGCAGTAAAATTATTCTCTCTTAATAATCAGTGTTTCTGGGTGTGATAGGAGACTATGTAATATCCTGCTCCTCATCAATCTCTCACCCCGCATTATCTCTATTTTTTTTTTAGCATTTATCTTTATTTGTTGACTGAACTAACATTACTGCAAAAGTTGTGGTTGTGATTACTGCAAATGGTGATTTTCTAATTCCTTCATTTCTTCTCCATTCATCCGTTGGCATTCCCACTACCAGGAAAAGCTTCCTCTCTTCTTATTTATCTAATTAAACATATATATATATATATATATATAATATGTAAAATGCAGATAGATAGATGTATGTATGTATATATGAGTATATGTTCAAGAAATGCTTTTTTTAATGGATTTGATAGTATCATTTATTTTGATGCTTACAATGTCTCAGTTTGGGCCAGTGTGAACCCCTTCAAACTGTTTTCCTCATCCTTTGAGTGCTTTATGGCACAATGAGATGATCTCGGCCCGTCTTCACCCAGCTTGTACAACCCTGCTTGTACTTCGGTAGTCTAAACCAGGGAATTGCTGCCATAGTCTCCCCATAATCTCCTCTCCTCACTTGGCTCCAACATCCTGCCACTGCCTCCCCTGCTGAGAGTTAATTATTTAGGAAGAGAAAGGAGGAGGAAGCTAGCTAGCTAGACATTTTTAAATGTTCTATTTATAGAAGTTGGGACTATCAATTATAGAATTATATGAAATTCTACCATTGTAGTAACATACTTGTATCTAGAAGGAATTATGCTTAGTGAGATAAGCCAGAAGGAGAGAGCGCCATCATATAATATCATTCATATTTGGAATAAAGAGAAACTAAGTAAACAAATGCACTAAATCAAAGAAAAATAGACTTTTAGACAATGAAAGCAAATCAATGGTTTCAGGAAGAGAAGGGGGAGGGTTGATATTAAGTCGCATATCAATTGAGAATCAATTGTATAGTGAAGAAAGATCTGACATGGTGAACTTGATGTGTTATATACAGATGTGAATTTACTATGATGCACACCTGAAACCTATGTAATGTTACAATGCAGTGTTCCTTAAAATAAATTTAAATTTTAAAAAGATTATAGGAAAACAGATATTTGAAGCATCAGCATAGTTTCCAATTGATTAATTTAATTTTTCATGTGTATTAAGTCTGTTTGACTGCTATAACAGAATACTATAGACTGAGTGGCTTATAAACAGAAATGTGTTTCTCATAAGTAGGCAGGAAAGTCTAAAGTCATGGTACCATCTTGGCCACTTTCTGGTGAGGGCCCCCTTCTTGGTTTGGAGCCAATACCTTCTTGCCTTGTCCTCATATAGGGAAAGGGGCTAGAGGTCTCTGTGGGGTCTCTTTTATGAAGCATTAATCTCATTTATCAAGGCTCCACCCTTGTGACTTAAGTTCTTCCCAAAGACCTATTTCCAATACTACCATCTTTGGGGGTTAGGACACACTGGTAAAAATTTTGAGGGAGCACGTTTAGAAAAAAGTAGGATGCTTTTATTTCCTGTTGATGTTTACATATGGGTCCATTTACTATTTTGAGAACTCAGAACCTAAAACCAACCTAAGTTCTCCTGCTCTCTCTCTCACTGTCTCCAGTGAGGAACTTCTTAGGAAGCACATTATTTTTTATAACTTAGGTGCCATAGTCCTTATCCTCTTCTTTTGCTGAGATGGGTATGTAGGTACATGATCAGTTGGCTCTATACAGAGAAATAAGCATCCAGTATTTCCACCTCTGGAAGCCCTGTTAGGAGTTATTTTTAACTCTTTAATTGGTAGGCTCTCCCCCACAGTTGATACTGTATTATGATTTTCTGGGTCTTTGAGAAAGTACATCAAAACTAGGGAAAGCAAAGGATGAAGACAGAGAATCTTGGTAGCCACGGAAAGAGGTTTGCTTCAGAAAGTCTGATGTGGTTAGTGGGAGAGGGACACAGGCAGGCGTTCGATAGAAACAGGTTGATTTGAGTGAAGCAGCTACTCGGAGACAAATTTTCATTACACATCTGGGTTGATTAATGTTTCTCTTGTTTTCTATTCTAGTTTGTTAAGCCTTAAAAAATGTTATTGGGGATTAGAACTTTTTAAATATGTTTTGCAGTTAGGCACATAGCCCAATTAATTCTAATTTTATTGAACCTGCTAAATTAGAAAGCTAATTTACTTGAAATTATGAATCATTAAGATAGAAATATGTAATGAGGATTTAATAAAAGATTTCTCATTTCAAGAATATTTAATTTAAAAACTCAGCAATACTGTGGAATTTGTTGATAAAAATTGAAAATATAAGTTTAAATTATTACATAAAGTATATATGATTGTCTGAACTTTAAAATGGCAAATGGGGCAAACCTTGTAGCTCCATGTAAAACCCAAGGACCCAGGTTTGTGACTCAGGATTGGGGTACAATAGATAGACAGATAAGACAGACAGATAGAGAAGATGAATAGATATTTATAAATAACAGATGGTTTTGCTGTTTAACCAGACTTGAAATTAGTGATTCCTCCTTTACACACTGAATGCATAACTGCAGATACTTTGAATATTACAACTATCTTAGAGGAATTTGAAAATGTCACACATTTGTTGGTGTATATTTCTAATGTAGTGTGGTTTAAAGAAGGCATTTAAAATTTTAAAATACATGGCCACAATCAGCATTAAAACACAGCATTAAATATAGTAAGATAAAAATACTTTGTTAGAATTCCTTTGGAATCTCAGACACCTCTTATAGTTATTACAATTATGTCATAGTCACTGTAACTTCATAGACCCTGGTAAAATCTCTTCTCTGTCCCAGTTTACCAATTCAAGATCTATCAGTTTTCTTAATATAGTTCAAAATGTGTCCTTTTTATCCTCCTACTCTTATAAATTTCTGGGGAGTGTCTCCAAGTATCTTATCCTTCCTTATTGCATGTCCGTCCAAACTCTACAATAGAGCTCTGATTATTGATCTGTTCCTTAGTCTTTTGTTCAGCTTCTACCTTTCACCCAATTCTAAATGATATTATTAAACATATTTCCTTTTAGCAATCATAGTATATTCTGTCTTTATCTCATAATTGCATCAAAAATTTTTATTTTTCTGAGACTATCCACTGCAATTCTCTTGACAATGCCACATTTGCTATAATGCAGCAGTCAGAAAATAGACATATCATCAGAACCCTCCTTGTGCATACTGGTGCTAGCCACTGGACTAGATGCTAGGGATATTGTTGCAAATAAAATAAACATGTCATTGCCCTTGTGGAAATGATATTCTGGGAGGAACAAAAGCTATTAAACAAGAGAGTGCATAGGATTATATGATTGCAAATGTGTAAAATGCTTCATAGAACAATGAGAACATATGGAAACTTGTAAAGGGTACATGGGTTCTAATGGGAGAGTGCTGAGATAGTGGTGTTGAAACGAGGTATGAAGGATGAGTACATGTTAGCTGATAAAATCTAGGTTGAAAAACCTTTCATGCAAGGAATGGTCCTTGCTCTTTCCATCATCACTTTTCTAGGTGTCCTCAGTCAGAGTCCCATGCTTTCTTAGTCATGCCTCATGCTCGCTTTCTAAGGCATTTCTTCCTTCTTAATGGGCTTTGGCTTTATGCTTTCCTGTATTTGTGCTGTGAACTTATTCCAGTGCTCAGTCTCTCAGGATTAGTATCTGCCAATGGGCTTCCAAAATCTGGTTTGTCTACGGCCTCCTCTGTGCTGTTACACTTCTTTTCCTTCCCACAACCCCTCACATTTGGCGGGACTTCTTTTTGAAAGAAGCATGAATCAAAAGTGGACACCTTAAAATTATTTAATATTGAACCAACCCTCCAACTCCAGTATCTGAATTTAATTATCAGCAACTTCTTCTCTTCATTTTAGGGCATCAAGACTTGAGGGGATTGAAAAATGTCTCTTCCTTAAAGATCGTTTAGGTATTGCACTTTGTATCATTAAAGGGTATGCATATTAGCTCAGAAGTTTTACATAATCACTAATTTATCTGATTATCCAGTACTTTCTATTTTAGATTTCTTGATTTAAGTTAGTAAAAGTTTTGATTTTTTATAGCTAAAGTTAAAAAAATTAAAAGTATAGTTATTCATTACCACTAACACTGTGTTATTTGATAGTGTGTGTGTGTGTGTGTGTGTGTGTGTGTGTATATATATATATATGCTAATAGTTATAGTTCAATAGAAATGATTTTTTAAATTAATTTTATTAAAGAAATACTATATTATACCAGAAACGTTATCATACTTGTACAGAGTAACCAAAGGGAACTCCCCTAATAGATTCTTTTTTTTTTACTACAATGCATTGTAACTCAGCGACTGGTCAAACTGTTTCTTGTAGCCAGGCCTTTTATTGAATTGTAACCAATTCTATAGTAGAAATTTTTAAAACACACATTTTCCTTCACTTAATTTTCCTTTTCTCTGTAAATACACATATTTATTAAAGTAATGATGAATATGGATAAAGACTAATTATAACATATGTAAACACTTACCAGAACACAACTTAATTTTAATATATAGCATTAACCAGGAGTAGAAGTATCTTTAACTTCTATCATTTATTGTTCAATATGGAGGATAATTTTATTTATTTAATTTTCTTTTTTAAGGAAAGGTGTAGGAAGGAATTAAAGCAAGTAGGCAAGAAGAGTGAGGAGGAAGAAGTACTTAATTTTTATTTAGTTGTTCATCTTAGTTGTTTCCCCCATTTTCAGGATACAAACCGAGGTCCTTGGGATATATGTGGACTGTGCTCTTAACTGGAGGAAGCAGACCTAACCACTGCTCTACCAGAGCATGCCAATATTTTTAATTTTAAATATTCAATTAAAATATACATAAGTTTTACCATCTTTAAGTATACAGTCCAATAGCATTAAATATATTCACAATATTGAAACTCATCTGCAGAACTCTTTACTATGTAAATCTCAAATTCTCTACCCATTAAAGACAACTCTTTAGTCCCCATTTTCCCCAGCACCTGGAAACCACCATTCTACTTTCTGTCTCTTTGAATTTGACTAGTCCAGGCACCTCATATAAATGGAATCATATAATACAGTATTTATCTTTTTGTAACTGACTTTTTTTTTACTTGGTATAATGTCTTCAAGGTTTATCCATGTTGTAATATATGTCAGCAATTCCTTCTTTTTAAGGGTGAATAATGTTCTATTGTGTGTGTATTTATATACATATATGCCACATTTTGTTTATCTATTCATCTGTTGATGAACACTTAGGTTAATTCCACCTTTTTACTCTTGTGAATAATGCTGCTTATGAACATAGATGGACAAATATTTGAGACCCTGCTTTCAATTATTTTGGGAATACAGAGATATGTACTCCGTAAATATTTAAACATTATAGACGGGAAGGAGAGAAGGAAGAAGGAAACTATTATTCTAAAATTCAGTCATGATAATCTGTCAGTCACGTAAATTTATCTCAGTTTCTTATTGTCCATGAATTTTCAATGAAGCATTAGAATCTCCTGGAATGCTTGAGAAAAATTCAGATTCTACAACCTTTCACGAAGCTTCACAAGTCTGAATCTCTTGTGAGACTCACAAATTTGCACCCCAGTGATTACATACTGTTAGTGTGAGCTGCACTTCTCCACTGGCAAGGTGATATCTCAGAATTAACCTCTGTTTATACCCATGAGCCTTGCCCCCTGCTACTTTCAGCCCTCAACTTTCCTTTGGGGCTAATTTATCTCATGCTGTCTGATGACTCTCACTTTCCTTTCTACTCCGTACTGCAGCCTAAGTACAATTTCAATAAATATACCAAAGGATGATCAGGCTTGACTTTATCACCCTAAACTTTGATCGGGTTCATTCAGGGTTCTTCTTCCTCAGGATGCTAATTGGTGATTCACTGTTGCTCTCCGTCTGCTTGTAGTCAGTTGGACAGTGAACAGGTTTGGACTCCTCCTTCAGGCCTTGTGTTACCTGTTTTTTAAAGGCAACAGATTATTTTCTTATATGAACATCTTAAATATGATATAACATTCTGTGGCCCTCAGACCAGTAATTTCATACATCTACAGTGTATAACTGAATGACAAGTGTGACATCATCAGTAAAACCAATGGGTTTCTTTTGCATCTTGAAATTGAACTGTCTCACCTTGTTATATAATAGCACCGCATCATATCAAGCATGTATGACTTTGCTTCTAATTGTATGAACTGTAATTTACAAATGATTTTGTTTTTCATATCAACTTTTCTTCAAACAATGCTGGTGTATTTTCAGAAATATTCTCTTTAAATTTGTGCAGTTGATTTTCACTAAAAATAATGTTAATAGTAATGTTGTTTTGAATGAAAGGAGCTGGTGGAAGGGGGCACTCTAATAAGACATCTTGTTCTTGTTATAGCTGACCACATTGTTCAGTGTGCTCCATACAAATTTCCATTCCTTAAGCAATTTGGTATTCCCATAATTTTTAGTTTTTGACTCACTTTCATAACCCATTTTTGTGAACTCCATTTTGCTTGGTTGAAATCTCCTTTGGATTGTAAACTCTGTGAGGTCAAGAATGACATAGCCCTAGTTCACATGGTGCCCAGAATGCTAGATGACACATTGTAGATGTTCAACAAATACTTGTTGAATGAATGAAACTTAGCTTAAAACTGATTTTAATGTATTTCTTGTACTAGTTGTAATGTTTTGGCTAGAAATTTCCTTTGCAGTTTTCTGTTACACAACTCTAAGGAATCAATTAAATGTTCAGTTTAAGAGAGTAAGTTTACCTAATATCTCTGATTGGACCAATTGATACTACATGTTGAAATACACATTTGATCTCAGGGGATCACTTCTTTTTTCTGTGTTGAAAACTAACTGAGTCACCTTGATTCCAGCCAGTAATTTCATAAGTTAATGCTATTGATTGGAGAGGAGACTTGAATACCTGAAAGTACATGACTTGATGCCAATGTATCTCCAACTTAGGTTTGCATAATTGATGATGGATTAATGCCATCATCTTTACCCATAACAAGCAGCACATTTGAGTCTTTGTTTCAGGATACCAGATAACCTGGTAGAGTGAGCCTTTCTCTTTTTCCATTTACAAATTAGGCTTCAAGCTATACACACTGAAAATCCCGTTTATGTTAGTCCTGCTTGTTTTCAACAGAGCCCATAGAACCTGTTGTTAGTGGACTGCTCAGTAGAGCTTTCTTTCAACAGCATTTTGGGACCCAGGGTCAGGAATGGTCAGCCCCACTTATTCGCTAGCATATAAATTTACTCTGATTTAAGAAAGTTATTAACAAAAGCCCTTTGAAAACAGATTTGTACAACATCATATAATACTGTACAGTGTACATGTACAAAATTAAATTGGCCTTTTGAGTTTCTCGTCTTCCAGCCTAAAGGGAAGAAGGCCTAAGCTTAACTGTTTAATATAATGTTAAATTCTTAATTGATGCTTTGGGATTGGCTTAAGATCTTCCAAAAACATTATTACCCATAGTTAAAGTTACAAGACTCAGACCTAAAGACATTGGTAGAATCCCAGGAAAGTTAATTAATAGCAGGCCAGAAGGGCTGATCAGTGTGGGTTTGACCTCACTTGGATTTGCTGGTATCTTACTTCCCAGAGTAAATGCCTTTACGTATTCAGTGTGATTTAGGCTTGTAAAGTTAGTAACACTAGTAAAGTTTTAGTTGTGTGGTTTTACTAGTAGCCTAAAGGTTAAAATAATGCCTTAAAGTTCTATGTAATTATATATTACAATTAAGATTCACACTAACATAAAATGGGTTGCCTTTTCTAGTGAACCCTTTTTTAATTTTTTCATAGTCGAACAGCCAGTTGTAAGTATTTCTGTGAGCTGTGAGTGTATCTGTAGTGTTAGCTTTCTCAAAACCCCTCCCCCTCCATCAGATCAACAGATGTTTATTGAGCATTCACTTTGTTATTAGAATCCTACCAATTAGCAAGTTTCAGTGAACTAATTTTGGTCTACTAATTTAATATGTTCTTGGTGCCATTTTATTTTGCTTTTCTTTAATTCCCTGTCAGCTTGACCCTTTTCCTGTATTTGTTTGCCAACTTCACTCAGTGTTCCTCTAAGGCTTAGTGTCTCCTACATATGGCTTTTCTTCTCATGGCGTTGTAAAGATTGTCATCAGAACACTGACCTTATAGCAGCAGGCTCCCAAGCAGGCCATGTCTTTAGCAATTGGAATGCTTGCTTTCTCTCCATTCCTCTTATCTTCACTATGGAGAAAAATAGGGATTATGTAGGCAGTATTTGAAAAAATGAACTGGACTGGAGGAGAGTTAAATGTAAAGTACATTAACCTAAGTTGGATAATTTAACTTGTTTTGATAAGTAATGGAAAGTAGCATGATACCATGTAATGATCTGTCCCTGTCAGCCAATGTGGGTTCCAATGCCAGGTCTACCACCCAGAAAGCATATAATAAAGCTTACCTCACAACACTGCCATGAGCATTAAATGAGATGACATATGAGGACCCGTATGCCGACAACAATGGCTGCAACAGCTATAGGACAAAAGCAAAACAGCAGCTGACACCAAGACTTGCCTAAACATTTATCTTTTCCCATCTCCTCTCATTCCTTCTCTGCAATTAGTATTTAACCTGTTTTGCCATTTAATCTTCAAATCAACCTCATTATGTATCATTATTCCCATTTTTCAGATGAGTAAATTGAATAGTTCAGTAACTTGAACAAGGTCATAGATTTGCTAAAGGATTTGGTCCAGTTCTGTCATATTCCAAAGCCATTCTTTTGCTATAGTGCCAGACTGCCTCGTATAATGAGTGTGTGACTGAAGAATATAAAGGAGTTAATGGAGTGGCCATTCCATCCTTCTTTCCACTACTTCACTTGGTGAATGACTAATAAGTAAACACTCCCAGAGGGTATTTGCATTTTAAAAGAGGAGCTCATTAACCCTAATGAATCTCTAATTGGTGGAATTTGAGGGGGATATATTACTGAGCACTGGGGTTTTTTCCTGTATCTTCAAGGTGCTTGGCTATCCTTTTCTCTTCTGTAGATTATCAGCTATTCTGGAATTAGAATAATGTGGTAGAATGCAGTCACATACTGCTGATCTGCCCCACAGGCAACTGAATGAATTAGCAGGGAGTTGTGAAAAGAAACATCTAGAGGGAAATGTGTGGATTAGTATTGTGTAAATGAATATTCAAAAGCTAAATAAAAATTTAACAGTGTTAGGGTCTTCTAAAGAGTCAGGTAGAAATAATATATTTCATTATCAATTGTAACGAGAAACATCTGTGCAGATAACATATTATTCCCATATGTGTTATATTCCCACATGTGTCCAAGGACCTCTGCAAAATGTTTTAATAGGTATCAGGTGGATAAAATGGCTCCACAGTAAATACATTGCGAAAAAAATTTCTACAGTTTTTTTATTGCAGATTTTCTCACAGTCTTCATTATGTTGAAGTTCAGTGGAAATAAACTTTTAAGGGATGGTGCTCTGTAGGTTTCTGGAAATACTTTTTTCCATGTGAATTCCTTGGAACTGGTGTAGACTGCATTTTCAGATACGGAGTTTTAGATAAATCCTCTCTAATTAAAGAAGAAAAGAATTTTCTGTAGTCACAGCTTTTCATATGCAGGCAGGTTCCAACTCTGTCCACACTAGCCTATTCCCAGACCTGTTGGGCTCCAGGGCATTACAATAATAACACCCTCCTTCGTCAGATAAGATCTGACCTCTTAGAAAAAAAGAAAAACAAGAACAAATGAAGACCAAATTCTCTTCTTTATTACCCGTAAAGCTGATGTTGAAGAATGTGGCTTAGTTTTCTAATCTGAATTCCAAGATTAGCTTGAACTCCATTTCAGGGCAGGCTTCCCTAAATGGGAGAAGTTTCCCATGGACACGGAGGGTCAGAACTGACATACTCTGTGGTCCTCCTGTTTTCAGAAGGGGCAGAGCATTTTGTAGGGAAGGCCTCAAATTCACACTCAAATGGACTGGAGAGTAGGAGGTCTGCTCAGTACAATGGGATCATGATGATATTCTAAGCATTACCCTTTTTTCATCTTATATAAATCAAATATTATTCAGTTGTTTACCCTTGAAAGGTTAAAGTCCATATAGTTCCTATAACAGGGATAGGGAAAATAAGGCCTGCATTTGCTTTTTTTGTAAATCAAGTTTTATTGGAACATGGCCACACATGAGTTTATAGATTGTCTGTGGCTGCTCTGGGCTACAAGGTAGAGTCGAGGTTTTGTAATAGAAACAATGTGGCCCACAGAGCCTAAAATGTTTACCCTCTGGCCCCTCACGGAAAAAAATTTGCCAACCTCTAACCCAAAATAAAGATGAGTTCTCAAAGAATTTTATTAGTATGTATATGTAGCTTTAGCATTTATACACTTCTAAAAACTGTATTTTAAACCAAGACAATTGCAAGATTGTAATATAAGAGGAATTTTGTCTCTTGTAAAATTGTTTCTAGCCTTACAAATATCTGGAAAAATATCAGAGGGATTGTGTGTGTTCTTTGAGTTGAGGACAGAGGCTTGTTCTGGTCAGTGTTTGGTTCATTGGTGGAAAAGGGAAGAGAATCCATAAAACCTGAAGTTTATTAAAGAAAAAAACAAGGAGTGCAGACAAGTGTTTGGGGGCCCAGGGGGTTGGACCAGCACAGAATCATGGCTTCAGACTTCCCCCTCAGAGTCCTGGGAGCTTCTGTTCACTCTTTCCTTCCTCAGACACTTGGTTTCTCCCATCTCTGTCCCCATCCATTGAAACCTTCTGCCAGACCACAGATTCCCCAGCAATGTCTGGAGACCACTTCTGCTCCCCGCATGAGTCACTCTCCATAAACTGGGGTGGGGATGTGAAGAAGGGGCTCTCCGACTCTGTCCTAGTGAAAATCAAGCCTAGTGTTGTAAAAAGGCTTTGTGAAACAGAAAATACAGTAGAAATTGTTTTTGTTCTTTTTAAACAGCTGTCTTAGAAATGAAAATTTTGAATATATCCAACATATAAATTAAGAGTTCATTGATGTTTGGCAACTAAAATACTTCATTTCACATTTGCCACATGTATGTCTATTTATTGTTCAAGTATCTAACTTTCATGTGGGTTATAATAGAGAAAATAACTGCATTTTTACCATGATAAAGTAATTCTTCGGTGGGAGGAAGAAAAATACTTCAAAAATTATATTTCATTGTGACATGGACCTTTCCGTTTGCTGTTTGTGCCGTTTTCATTTTATGCCTTTGTTTATAGAGAATACTCTTGCAGATGGCATTCTTCCTTGTAATCAGTTATTGTCTTATCTGAGTCATCACCAGACATGGCATTTCAGTAAATAGTGATTCTACAGTCACTTCCAGGCAGATGTGATGTCAGGCATACAGGCTGATAACCTTTCTGATTATTCAAGCACTAGGGAGAAATGGAGAAAGCTGTATATGGAGACACACCTTGAGATCAGAAACTGGCAAGGAAACAGACTTTGTGTTGTATGATTTAGAGTGTTTATGTGGCTGTGGATGGAGCAATAAACATTTTTAAAAAAGTAAAACATCTTTGAATAAACGACCTTTCATATTGAGTGATACTTCTTACTTATAAATATCAGACATGTGAGTTATGAAACATGTTTGGTCTCACTGTATAAGTACTTACATTACCTTGGCAGCTCATGCTATGGTGGTCTCATGCCTATTACCAGGTTACTAAATTCATTATGTATTTGTTTTGCCTCCTGTAAATTGGGGGTTATTTTATCCCTAACTCTCAGATAAAGGGGAATTTCTGAAAGTAAGTCTCGATGTGCAGGTAGTTTATACAATCACACAGCTTAAAAAATCAAAATAATCGTTTGACATTTTAGGTCACAAAAGTAGGTTGATTTAATTTTTCACTAATTAGTAACTTTATTTTCCTTTAGATATAAATGTTCTCAGTGCTTTTGTTTCAATGCATTTTTTAAAAATTCAGTAACTTTTAAAAATTGAATAAATTCAACCACGGTTAGTGATTATTAGTAATAATGCATCAGTGGTATTTAATAAATCTATCTTATTTTTAAATTTTATTGAAGGAACATCGCGTGTTACTTTATATAGGTTTAAGGTGTGCAGCATCATAAATCAACATCTGTGTATAATACATTAAAAGTTTGATTCTATCCCTTTACCATATAATTGAACCCTGTTACCCAATTTCCCCTCTTATCTCTTCCTTCTCTTCTAATAGCCATAAATTGGATTCTATAGATTAAAAATCTATTTTTGTTAGATTAAGTTTTCACAAACATGTTTTAGACGAGAGGTACTAATTGTATGACACATTTTTTAAAAAAATAAAGGAAATGTAGGCGGGAATGAAAGCGAGCAGACACAGGCAGGCAGGAAGAGGCAGGAGGAAGGACTTTATTTTATTTAGTTGTTCATCTTGTTTTTCACCCCAGCTTCAGGCCTTGAACCCAGGTCTTGGGATATGTGGCCTGTGCTCTCTGCTGAAGGCAGTTGACCAAACCGCTGTTCCACTAGGGTGTGCCATGTGTGACACTTTTTATTACATACTATTGAGTGTTATTTTTGTCATAGTTTTATAGACTGGAAACAGCAAAGAGACATTCAGTCATTTATTCAGCTAGTATTTGTTGAGCACCTATAATGTGCTGGATCCTGCTTCACAATAATAATGTTGCTATAGCTGAGAACAAGCTGATAGACTGGAATATACATAGATGTGCTTGGATTTTCCATATTTTGGGAAACTAATTTATCTTAAGTAAACACGTTACATATCGCTTTATGATTTAGAATCCAACAGAATTTTATTTAATCCTTTACAATTTTCATGAGGTTCTTCTTTGATAAGCCATTGATAAATTAAACTTTTGTGTTTTATTTGGAAAAATTACATTTAGCCAAGTTTTTCATACTTTATTTTCTCCAACTAAGAGTCATGACCTTCTTTATATTAACAAATTCCTAACCTTTAATGTCAGCCAAGTCATCATTTAAATTTTGTAATCTTCCTGTTGTGGCCATTCCTGAGCTGACTTAATTTTATGGGAAGAGCTGTTTATAGTAATTACTAAATTAACCTCTCATTATGCTTTGAAAAACTGTAGGCTAATTGTTTATTTACCTACCATGTGTTAATCAGGAATCATTAGTGGTAATTGATAAATTATGATAGGCCATTAATAAATTAAATTATGCTTGTACTTAGCTGTTTGTGTTTGTCCTATGTCCTTGGAACCTGTCTAGACACCAACTTCATTTAGTAATATAATCTACCCAGGAATTAAGTGTTAACAAAGGCTAATTTATGAATTTGTTTATTGTTCTTTCTGGCTGTAAGATTATTTGACATTTCGTTAGTTATTACATGCAAACATCCCTATTACTTTGGGGGAAATCCACAGAGAAACATTCATAAAGAGTAAACTTACTTTTGAAAAAGACAATTTGTAGGATTTTATTCCTATTATAAAGTTTTAATTTGAAAATAATTTGCTTATGATCTTTAAGTCTTAAGCTTTCTTACTTTATCTAAAATTGAATTGACTTAGAAAACATGAATTCACTTGATTTTTTTTTCAGAATAAACATATGAAACAGGATACATTTCTGGTTTAGGATATCTGTATATGTATTTATGGATGATATTTCAGTCTTCTATAAAATTACTGTTCTTAAAAATTAACTTATTTACTTTGTAACAAATGAAACAGTAATTGATTCCAAAATATAAAATGTATAATAACAGAAGATACTTCAACTAATCAGAAGACAATTTGACCTCAGTAATAAAATATGTTTTTTCTTTTGCATCATAGGAGATACAACAAATGAACAAAGAATGGCAGCAAGAAGTAAAACTTCAGAAGTCGAAGGCAGCCTACCTCTGGAGGTAAGTATAATTCAATTAAGTCCTTCTGGGGTGAAACTGAGTAAGTCAGTATGACTACATATTCCTCTTAGGATACATAGTAATGTCTCTTGCTGTGCAGACTGGTTCCTAGATCCCAGCAATCAGCTCTGCTGCAAGCGCAGGGATGGTAGTAACTGAGTGTCTTCCCGAGTGCTAGGCTTTCCCGTGCTAGAAAGGGAATAAAACACTTAAGTTAAAATTTGAACCATTTTTAGCTGAGTGATTATTTTGGAATATATTTGAATACTAGATAACATATGAACCTAACCAAAAAAGGTTTGAAAATAGCCCATTCAGAACTATATTACATTACCATTGTAGCATCAAAGTACACTCCTTGACATTGTTGGACAGAAAGACTAGGGCATTTTTTCTTTTCCACATGCTTTTCGAAGTTACTTGAAAATATAGTTAGAATATATTTGGACTAGCATACTAACATTTAATACCTGAACTAATCATTTTAAGACTTAGGGGGAGAATGCTAATTGTTAGATATATTCTAGATATATTTCTACTTGGTGACACACTTCTACTTGTACTCAACTTACAGCAATGTCATATCGTCTCCTTGTAGCACGTGAGGGTATTGCTGCATACATCACAAGGAATGTCAGGGACCTGGCCTGATTGGTTTCTTGCGGTACCCCGCAAACCTAGCACAGAGTAGGCAGTCAAAAGGATATGTGAAATGAATGAATGAATAAAATCATGAGGTATAAGTAGAGAGTAATATTTAAGATGAGAGATTTTAATTTTTTATATCCAGATTTTCCAGAGAGAAAATATTTTATAAGCAAGAAAAAAAATTTTAAAAAATGACATAAGTAAATTAATGTGGAAGATTCATCTTTACTATAAAGCTGTGCATTTTTTTTCCATTCATGCTTACAACAAATATTACACTGATTATATTTAAGGTACTGGGCAAGGACCAAGTATATAATGGTGAAAACAACAGATACAAAGACAAAGAAAAATATCTAGTTATGTATTGAATCAACTTGATCTCTTCCATATATTCCAAGCATTTAATGAGTGCTGATCCTAAGTAGCATCTTTGATAGGAAATAAGGTGGTATTTGAGATTTGGGAAAGAATCACTAGGATGGTTTAGAAATCGTCCATGATTACTTGAGTTTAATTGCTAAGTCAGGTGGTTCACTGGCAGTGTCTGCAGAACTTGATTACTTTTCATTGATAGAACACCAGGATTGTTAAGGAAATAGGCTTCTGAAATTCTCATCCTTTAAGACTTGATATTAGCAGATTATTGTGCTACTTTCTAGTCTCTCCATTATATAATCAATTCTTAAACTTCTGCTGTTACAGATAATTCAAAAGTGCCTACCTGCTGTGTACTGAAAGAACAGTGATTGCTACCAGAAAACTTACTTAGTGGAAAAAGAAACAGAAACTGCATATGATACCACAAGGGTTAAATCACAGTAAAATAGTACTGATAGTAACATACTGAGACAGGCTATATTTGATTTGCCACATAAAAGCCAAGTAATCATTTAACCTCTACTGTAAGTGTATAAAATGTAATTTATTATTTCTCTCCTTTAAAAATCCAAAGCCAGCCATACCCTGAGACAGCTAATGTGCACAGCATGTAAAGCTCAAGGACCTGGGATCCAGACCTGGGGCTGAGGGTAAAAAAATACATTAAAAAAAATTAAAACTAGAAACATTGCTGCATGTCCCTTAACACCCTCTATACTCTACCTTGATCAGTCAAGATGAGTCTTATTCAATCTCATTGTTTAAAATTTTATGTATAGGCCGATGACTCAAAATTTATCTCCACCTAGTCCTCTCTCCTGAGCTCTAGAATGTATCCCACTGCCTACATGCTACTTCATTTGCCAAGTTTCTAGAAAGATCAGCTTTTACTTGAAGAGGAACTACTAACTCTTGATCCTATTATCCTTAAGTTTCTACCATCTCTGTTTATTAGCACCTGCACAGTGGAACAGATTCAATTCCCCTGAGGTACCCATGGTTCCTGTCTTTCCCTCACACTCCACACATGCATTTCCCCATTAAATCCTGTCACCTCTCTTCTCTCTGTGTATGGGATCTAACCCTTTCTCAGCATCAGCATTGTTAGAACCTTCCTCTAAGCCACCACTTTCACAAGGACTTCCTGCCTTCGTTCTTCCCACTTAAGTTGATTCTCCACACAGCAGACAGAAATAGAAATCAGATCACATCACTCCCTTGCTTACTATGTACTGGCTACACACTAACTTACAGTGGGCTACGGGGAGCTCTGTATGTTCTCCAGTCTTGCTTCTAGCCATACCCTGAATCTCCACCTCCATCTCCCAGTTGCCTTTCTGTCTCTGGCTTGTGTTAAACTCTTACTCATCTCAGCCTTTGCATGTGCCATCCCTTCTTTACCAGAGCTTCCCTTGGCCACCTCCTTCTCATTTAGGTCTGTTTTCCAGTGTCACTTCTCATGAATACCTCAGATACAAGTTTCCCTCCCTCAAGTCAGTTATCACATAACCATTTTTCATTTTCTCATCGAGTTTATCACTCTCTAGATTGTTTACTGTTTATCCTTCGACTAGAATGAAAACAGACTTTGTGCTTAAAGCAGTATCTGGTACATAGAAGGTGCTCAGTAAGTACCTACTAACTGATGACCTAGATTTCATTTGATGTCATCATCCCATCTGCCAAGTTTAAGGCCTGAAAATGTCATTCTGACTCATTCTTCTCACCCTCCCCCCATCAAATCAATCAAGTCCTATTGATACAGCTTCACAAGTATCTTCCAAATCTGGTTCCTCATACTCCAACTAGGTCCTCCTCTGTTCACTACACTGTTATTAGACAAGCAATTTGTTTCTCAAATCCCATTCTAAAAAAGAACAGCAAGTTTTGTTATTTTAGACCCCCCTCAGTTGCCTTGAAACCTGCAAAATAAAGATTAAACCCCAAATCCCATTTCAAATGTCACCTCCTTGTGCCTCTTTTCCCTGCTCCCCGTTAGGAATTTCATCCAATATTGTCTTGCTAATTGTTTTGTCTCTGATCGCTTCACTATGGTGAGAGTTCCAGGAAAGTGGGACTACATCTTAATTGGTTTTATAATTCAGCCACTAACATGCTCTCAGACACATGGTGGGATATAGATGCCCTGTCATGGATTTCTCAATGGATAAGTGAATAAGTAAGTGATCTTCTGCAAGTACAGAGTAAACCCCTCATTAAATTCTATTTTCCACCTTTATTATAAAAAATTATTTTTGAAGAGAAAACTTTTCTTACATTTCAAAGTCTGACCCATTTAAAAAACTTAATTTACATTATTTTTGGTACTCTTCATTTGCAAGGAGAAGTATAATAGGGTTTTTTAAAGAGGCATACATCTGGTTAAGAATTTGTATCTACTGTACCTAGCAGGAAAGATCCTAATTTTAATTTTTAATTGCTCTACAAGAAATGTTGAAGTATTATCTATAATAAGAACATGCTTAATAAATTAATATGGGTTCCATAAAGTTTAAAAATGACATTCTTATTTGCCAAATATAACTCACTTTTTAAGGACTGTTTGGAGAGGTGGCTTTTAGTATAACAAAATAGGGGGATCTTTTGCACTGATGCTGCTCATTGACACCAAACCCTCCAGAGTAGCCTTCAAATTACCCAGCAACTGTTAGTGCTCCCTCCTGCAAAGGCATTAATTATACCAATGGTTAGTTAACTTTGTTGTACATCATCCTAATGGTGTCAAAGAAAGCATGAGGCCTCCTGTCCCATATCCTAACATTCTGCCCCCTAATAGTTTTTTTACCTTAGTATAAGACCCAATAAGACCCATTCTGAGCTAAGTTGTAAAGTATACTAGATTAAAAAAAAAGAAAGAAAGCTTGACATTTACATAGCATACTATGCTTTGGAAGCTGATCTTCCTCTACTATTATGCAATCCTCATAAAAATAGCTTAAAAGCCTCCATTTCTAGGAATGTGCCCCATCAAGATCCATTTCTGGACAATGACAATATACTGTAATAGACAAAGAGATGAGGGCACCTGCTCATTATCAGAAGTATTTTGCGAAACAAAAAGGTCAAAAAAACAAAAAAAACCTTTTGATCCTTTTATTTCCAAGCACAGACTATACATATCTGCACACAAATATAATTAAGAATACAAAATGCTTATGACTTTTCCCCCATAATTTTTTAAGATAGAATGGAGAAAAAAATACCTTAAGTTTGCACAGAGCAGCTTTTGGACATGGGCCCCAATTAGTCAACTATTGGTCTATTCTCCAAGACCATCTAAAGCACTTTAGTGGAAAAATATGAATATTTCTGCGCTAGAAGATCTTTAAGGTTCTTCTTAAATTTTCAGCATTTTCTCAGTACAGCTTCCAACCATATAAAAATGAAAATCCAAATACTGCTGAGTGTAAAAAAAAAAAAAAAAAAATGGATGCATTGAATCACTTACTAAGGAAAACATGAGATGAGGTGTCAAACTCCCCCTCCTCCCCTCAACGCTGTACCTTGCCCTATAGCATTTCTTGCTAGACTTCTCTTCCTCCTTTCAAAGACAGTCATGGGAATGGTACTGATTTCTTCAAGGAGCTTTCACTGTAACTGTTTTACATCAATTAAATGCCTGTAAGGATTGGATGGGCCTAAACTGAAATCTTTTCTTCCTTCAGTATTCAAAACTAACCTCACTTGTACATTTTTCTGGCCTTTAAAAAAAAGTACATGAATACAGTAAAGGTAGGCAAAATAAAATGGAAGAAGTTAGGATCTGGCATAGGAGGGTCATCTAAAAAAAAGAAAATCAGATGCCTTTCACTCTGTTCTTCTACTCTGAAGGCCTTGAGACCAAGAACTTATTCAAACTGGGAAATAGTGGCTTTCTTAAACCTTATGTTATTAAACATCTGAGTCACTGAGGCGGTGATGGGTGGGAAGCCAAGTTTTTAGTCAATTTATCTTGACATATATATGTATATAGAGAGAGATAAAGAGAGATAGAATGCCTACTATTTTCAAGGAATTGTTGAACATGGGAATGGAGAAAATGTAAAAATTGTAAGAGCGGTTCAAGATTCTGGCTTATGGAAAATTAGAAAATTCCGTGTCACTATAATAAAGTAGAATAATTTTCTTAAGCTCCATAACTATAGAAACAGATGATATTTCAATGGAGGAAGAAATATCATTAGCAAGAGTTAAGAAAGCTTCATGTACTAGGAGAGCTTTGAACCATCAATAGTTTTTTCTTACTGTTTATTTCCTTTTAAATGGTTAAGTTTCTGTGAAATTAAATCCTTAAGAGTATTTAGAAATACAAAAGCAAATTAAGATATGAAAACACTTTTCACATAGGAATCTCAATGACACATAGTAACGGGTTCAAAATGAATATAACTTGGTTTGTGCTACTCTATAGTTTTAATAGAAGTTAAAATATGTTATTTAGTCTGTTATTTTCTTCCCATTTTATACCCCATGTATATTTTCTAAATACAGCTCTTTCACCAACATCATGGAAAGTCTAACATTTAGATGAAATGTAATTTGAAAAGAGATATAGTTTAAGCATCAAATAAGTTAATTTTTATGGAGTTGGATTATGATATATTTTAATTCCTTTCCACGGAAGACTCAAAAGCAACATATTTATTTGCATCAAGTAGTAAGTGGGACTTTTTTTGCTTCATGAAACAACATAACATAGCTCTCATTCCAGAAAATTATAACTTCTCAGTATGTTTGTCTCTTCTTCACTCCACTTCCCCAAATAATTTAGGGTTTCTCTCAGTGATGATTTAAGTTAACTACTATCATTGCTACCTTATTTTCACTATATATGCTCCCAAATTATCAACACCTAAAATAGGCAAATTTAAGGAGCATCATTAAACTTGTCATCAAATGTAGTTTCCAGTTGTGCTTTAGTCTATATTTTCAGAGTCATTGATAACTTTTAACAGAATTAATCATGTTTTTGGTGTGTAGAGTATGAGTTCCTATAAACTTGTATTTGAGCTTATTAAAGTTCTTGAGGAAAAAGTTGTAATTAGGAACTAATTATCCAATGACAGGGTTATCCACACCTTTTGTTTCTTTTTCTCTTGTTGCTTTCTGGGTAAATTTTGGTAATGAGTTGAAATGACATTGCAGGTATTTACTGCTTTCTGCTAGTCTAAGAGCCTGTTACAGTTCAGGGGAATAAACCCACAGATTCATGGGGATCTGCTTTGAGTTTTACCATCTGACTCAACTCTTAAGGGAATAAACATTACAATAGTCAATTCTTTTCTAATCTTCAGTTGTGAGGATAGTCTTTTATATTGTGAAAACTGGAACCGTATCAGCCACTAATTCTCTCCAATTTTGGTAACTATTAATTTTAACCTAGTTTTATCAGCTATTTTTAGATTGTTTGTTGAGCTTAAATATGTTTTATTTTAAAATTTGCATTTGGTCAGGGGGGGTTCTCCAAAACTGAGGAATATATTTTCTTATTTAGTTTACTGGCCTAAAGATAACAGAATACAAAAGGAACCAACAAGAAACGCCCCACGAAACCACAATTCCATGTGTGTATTTGTCTTGAGTGACAACTAATTCACATATGCATATGGAGACACATAGAAAATAATAACTAACAGATGGCTTAGCTGCGAAATAGGGTTTATAAAGATTATTATCAGCTGGTGGTATTTTGATACTCCTGTGGTTCTACTGACAGAAGACAGAAAAATTATTTATAATAATAAACTGTGACACTAATATCCCCCCAACTTCTGTTAAACTAAGTAGCTTATTGCATATTTAATATGAATTTCTTAATGAAGACCTAAAACAATCTTACAGTCAGTTTGTGCCAGCAAATTTAACAGACAGCAATTGCAAAAACAATAATTAAGTTAGTAGCAACACCAGCAGAGTGTTTTGCTAAAATTGTTAAGTGCATGATATTAAATCCCTAGAAACTAATGTAAGGATCTGGGGGATTCTTCTGTCTGTATTCAGTTCTTTTCAAGGATGCCTCTCAATCTAGCACGAGTACTTGTGATTTTTTTTAATTTATAAATGTTGAATTGCAATAAGAATTCATAGTTCAATAATTTAAGAAACAAGTTTAATTTTTGAAATAGGAATGGACATATTAATGAAAGTTTTCTTCTGATGTGTTTTTATCCTTCCCTTATATCTTTTAACAAACATTATAGGAGCTTTCAGACTCTGTAGGGATTAATTTGCTTGTCATTTTTATTTCAGATAGGCATTAAAATGGATGAAAATATTGTTGAGCTTTGCAAATTCCATATGATATACCACTCTTTAACAAGGGGTAATATGATTATCCCATTAACAACTGTGTGGAATAGAACTGAGGAGTTTGTGTAGAAAAAGGAAACTGGAGTGAGTGATTCTCTAGAATAGTAAGCATTCATCTACTAAATACTAGGATTTTGGTTTTAAGAACTTTTTTGTGTAACACAGTATATAAGTTTATAAATTTAAAAGATTGCAGTTGGAAACATGGTTCTGAAACTGTTTAAATCTAATAGGATATCCTTAGTCTAAATACAGGTATAATGGGTATTATATTAAAAGCCATTTAAATTTGTACATTTGTGGAAAGCATTTTGATAATAAGTATCAAGAACCATAAATATGTTAATATATTCTGATAGCAATTTCATCTTTAGGATTCTAAGAAAAGAATCTTTTAAATTCAGAATAAGTCATATGTGCAAAAAGATAGGAATCTACTTACTGAAATATTTTTTAGTTTTCATCAATTTGTGATGAAATTTTAACAAAATACAGACTCTTGGTTTCATAGTTTCAGTTAAAATTCTGAGAAACAAACTTGTATATACAGTATGATGGCTATTGTGTATAAACTGTGCAGAAACGGATGATACAATACATAAAACTGAGTCATTGTCTTTGGGATGATAGATATGAGTTAAGTCATCTCAGATTTTCCAGTTGGTCTTTGGAAGTGTATTATAATTTAAATGATAGTAAGATGATGAGGAGGAACTATTCACTCAAGGGAAGTTTTTGCTTAAGAGGATAACTATTTTGTATGGTAATCAGAAGCATCTATTGATCATCTTTCAGAGATTTCTGGTATTTTCCTGCCTTGGCTTATTTAAATTTAAATTCCCTTCACTAGTTGATCACAGAACTTTATCTCTGATCCTGGTTTATCAAAAATATCTGTTTCTTACCCAGAGGCCTTTCCAGCAGAGAGAAGAGGAGTCAGGTGACTTGGAGGTTACTCTTTGCATCTCATTGGAAATCACATGACCCAAACTTTTCTTACTGATCAACTTGTGTTATTAAATCAGTAAAAAAATCATACCCCCACCCCCAATAAAAAAGAGTGTGGGATATTGTCTCGAACATGTATTTGTCTAATAATCTTGCTTCTTTATATATATGATCCTGAGCATTTATATTATTTAAATGGCAAATTTAATTACTTGATAGGTTTATACTATTCTGTCTATATAAGATAGCTTTTAGGAAGAAGATTTTGCAGGGTACATTTCTCTAATCTTTATTTTCACTTGAATTACTGGGCCTACAAAATAATACAAAGTTCTTTTTTTTTTTTTTTTAACTGGTCTCTGTTCATTGAGTGTATCATCTAGGACAAGTTGCTAAGCTTCTTTTCAGCTTCCATTCTTAATGAAATAGGAGGATTAGATGCAGTGTCTGAGATATTTTCCTCCCCAGAAGTCATGGCTCTTTAGCTCTTTGGGATTTTGCCACCAAGTGCCAATCTTTATTCTACTACTTTGATGGGAGAAACAGGCAGTGGAGATCTGCTGCATAATGAAGATTTTAGGCATTGATTAATCAAGTTTTCATGCTTGTTAGGAAAGAATAGTTCAACTGCTCTTGCAGGTAAACTGTTAGACTGCAAAAACTACTTCTCAAATCTTTGTTCTTTTAAAAAAAATCTGTCTTGGGAAACGGTAAATTTTATTCACTAGTAAAGAACAATAAAACACTATTTTTATTTCTTTAACTTTATGAACTCTTAATTTTCATATTTGACAATCATATTAGATAGGTTGTTGATTGATAAAAACAATGGCAAGAGGAATTAACTTGAGGCTCACTTCTCAGAGTTTGTAAAGATATTTCTTTTAACTTCAAATTTGTATTTTTTATTACCATTATATCTGTCATAATTTTGGTTTTTCTAGAAAAAAGGTACTTGAAAGTTCATAGTTCTGATATTTTCTGGCATCTGTTAGGGTTAACGAACACATTGAAACAATGTTCATTCATCCTAGCCAGTGAGACCAAATTATGTGAGGTGTATGGGAGCTGCCCTGTTTCCATCCAAAATGCACATATGGTGTGGATAAGCCAGTAATGTGAGTTTTATGCAATGTTTCTGCTCATATACACAGTCTGTTGCTCAGCACCAATTACTCTTGCCAGAAACCTGCTAACCTGCTGCTTTTGCAGTTCGGCTGATGAAGCTAGGTAGTTTAAAATGACCACAATTAAATTCAACTTTAATAATCATGTTTCTTTTAAGTTATGTAACTTTAACTGCCTGCCTGATCTGTTGATTCATAGCAGTTGACTGCAATTAGAATCAAAGAATTGAAACTGCATTGGAACTGCATTAGATCCAATTTGTGTGTTTATTGTATCTGCCTAGGAGGAGGCACCTCTATCTGAAAATACTAGCTTTTTGCTAAGCAAATCTAGTTTTTTGTCTCTAATTTAGAAATTAGTATTTGAAAAGCCATATGGAATATTCTCTTGATGTTTGCTAGTCACTTTGTTGTCCTTGTTTACAGCTTTCACTTTTGGAGTTTTAAAAACCACAAAATCAGCAGGGTGAGAGGTCCATGTTGGGAGAACAACTGTTCCCTATTTCTCACAGCCATCTTTTTTAATCCCCTGTTTTTTAATTAGTAGCAAATGGTTCTTATTTTTTCCTCCTTTGGTTCATGTAACAGTCTTAACTTCTTGAGACTATATATAGAGCTTAAATTAAAGTACAATTATACTGATGTTTCTTCACATATATCTTCTAGTTAGAGATACTTTTTGATGGATACATTTTATTTGAATCTTTTGGCAATGGAAAAGTAGCACACAGGTATGTACTTGTCTAATTGGCATGTTCTGAATATTCCACTTTGTACCGTACTGTGGCTTCTTTTTGTGAATATGCTTCTGAGAGGGAACCCAAAATGAATTACAGAGAAAAAAAATGACACCTTGCTTTAGCTCAGAAAAATGTACATATTTTACATTTCTTTCCATATCTAGAAGACCCATTATTATTATTTGTCACATTGTTTTTGAATGAATTTCTGGGTTCTTCCTATCCTGTTTAGTAATTGACATGTATTTCATCTGTACAGCCATTTTTAGGAGGTCATATTTTTAAAAACGCACCTTTCACACATTAGCTTTTAAATGAGTTATGAAATCATTATATCATAAGTTTTCTATAACAGTTCTATAGTAAAAAGTTGTATGTACTAGAACCTCCTAATGTGAGAACTAAAATCCATAATTTTTAAGTAATAGCAACTACATTTTCTTTTCCCTTTTGTAACCACTTGGAGAAGGTGAAAAGACTGGCATATACTATATGTAAGAGCTCAGTGATAATGAACTGAAGTACAATTTACATAATAATAAAATATCCATGGAAACTTTCTCAGAACTTAAAAGAGTCTAAAAACTCTTGCATAATCCTACATAACTTGGTTTCAGTTAAGAATAATTTGAAGAGCTTGCTGTCCGTTTGTTCACCTAGATATTCTGGGGTTTAATACTAGATCAAGCTGGCCCATCAGAGTGCTGTACATTTCTATCTGTTTGCACAGGTTACCTTTCTTTAACAGTTTTTCAGCTTTGATTGAATATTCCTGTGAGAAAATGTTGTGGGGGAATTCATTATGACATTTATAATGGAGCTATTACTGAGACATTGTCTACTACATTACATAGTTTCCCTTGTGTGAAGTCTGATAGAGATTTTCTGATTTCTTAATGTTTTTATATGAACAGAACATATTTTGTTTCTCCTGAGGCAGTAATCTCTTTTCTCCATGGCCATTGTGAATTCGGTACCTAATAATTTTTCCATTTTTCTTTGCTAGGAAGACAATCAGATCTAAATGTACAGTTCAATTTTAGTATATTATTTAGGACTATATCGGGTATACATCTCCATACTTTATTTTTTTCACTCTTATCTCATGGTCTGATGTTTTTCCTGGATACACTTTTTAAATGTATTGTAAATCTTATTAGCCTATTCATTGTGTAAAGCAAAGAGTTAGAATATATACATATGTCAGTATACTTATGTAATACATAACTAAGTTTAAATTTAAAGACTTGAAAGGAGTAGCTTACATTTAGGATTTGTTTTTCCCATGTGACGAGAAGTCTGGTGGATGGTGATGAAGTGTTGTCAGGAGCTCTGGTATGTCAAGTCCTATGTCCATTCTTGGGGTCTTTATCTTTTCCTCATAGTTGCAAGGTAGATATTGCAGCTCCATCCATCATATCCACTCTCTAGGAAGTTGGAAATAGAAAGACAGAAAAGGGAGAATAAAAAATACCTGTGTATAGAAAGTTGCCAAAAAATCTATAGTAGGATTTTACTGGCCAATAATGAGGAATGGGAAGATGAATACTGGATAAATTGGAAGCACTATCCAATACAGATATCAATTTATTTTGCTTTTCAGAGCTTTGTTTTTCCAGCAATGGACATCAGTGAGATTAGTGGTGGGAGAAGTGGAGGGAAACGCTTATTGGTGATAATTGGATTCTCTTTGGAGGCAGAAAGTTTTTGAGTAGTCAAAGAGAAAAAGGAATTAAAGGAGGATATTTGCTTTAGTATTATTTTTAATCTATGATAAGATAGGAATGGTCCTGGCAGGAACTTTACATATATTGTCTAATTGATTTTCACAGTGAAGTAGGAACCATTTATAGGAGGAGGAAATCAAGGAATATCAGTACCCAAGGTCACACAATCAGTAACATTAATTCAGCCAAATTCAGACTTGAATCTGACCACAGGTTGATTACAAAACCATTGCTTTGCACTGTATTGCTTTCTTGCATAGAAACCTGCTATTGAATTTTGTTTTCATTTTCAGTAGTACCACTGATTCTGTAATAACTTTGTTGACTTAATTGTTTGTATAGAATTAAATTGAGCATTATATAAAAGGTAACTACTTTTGGTCGCTGAAGGTTGTACATGCAAGGAGAGACACAGGTAGTGCTTCTCTCTCATCACCACTCAGAGATTTTGGTGGCTTTCACTGTATTTCTGCTTCTAGAGTCAATAGCAGGTAGGGACATTCTTTAGGACAAAAGGGATATGGCAAAACAACAGTGACCAACCTTCAAGAGCCAAAATCCGAAACCAAAAGTTGAAAGAATGTCATCACGAGATGGGTATTGTCTCAAATCAGAAACCAACGAATATCATTGACTTCTTCCTCTTCCCCAGTTCTTACCCCAGTGATCACAAGTCACCTCATCTACCTTCTTTACCCATCTCTCCCCACACTGCAGCAGCAGCATTTCAAGTCAGAATGTCCTTCACATGAACTATTACAGAGAGTTTCTGAAATGGTGTCCTGATCTCCAGTTTTACCTTTATTCAGTCTTTTTGCCCACAGATCTAACCATGTGCTTTCAACTTAAATAACTGTTGTTTTGCTCTCAAAGAAAAATGGATTCAAATTATATACTATAAAGTTATTTAGTCACCAAAAAAATACTGTTAGTAACTTTGCATTTTTGTGATTTCCATACTAAAATTTTATTATCTTGGCTAATAGATTATAGTTCTGTAGTTTCTTATCCCATTCCATTTTTGAACTATCTGACCATTCCATTAATCTCAATACATACAACTTGAACACCTAACAGCATTTTCCATGTCTGAAAATTTGGGGGTTATTATTCTGTCAAAGATTTATGGTTAAAAAAATGTGTTACACTTCTAAAAGCTCGTCATTGCAAAATCAAGCAAGACAGTTGACCATAACCAAACTCCAGGATTGAAGGCTTATAACTATGTCTTTCAGAGGTAATCACCACTCAAGCAAATTTTAGGAAATCACAAGGCTAACCGTCAATTAACCAAATGAATCAGTTAAGCATGCCATTGCTTTCCTCAATCAAATTGTTAAGAAGTTACTAGTGCAGAAAGGTATTACTGCAGTGGAGTATGAGATCTGAGAATGATATATAGTGAAAATTATGGGTTACGTTATAGATAAAAAACAATGTTTTTTGCTGAATTTATATTAATCTCATAAGTGAAAAAGATGAATATACTGTTTGTCTCTCAATATCTTAGATGTTGATTATAAAATTTATAATTCGACTAAACTTTTTGGTTTCTACTATATTGCCAGGAATTGTCATAGTCAATTCAAAACCCAAATGAACAATACATTTTAAAAAAGAACTGGCATTTTCTAAAAGAAATTTTCTATTTTATTTACTTTATATATTTTGAATATTTAGATTTGAGGACTGTTACTAGCACCTCTCTGTCACTTATTTTTCTCCTAATGATCATCTCTGCTTCAGCTTTTTAAAATGGCCTGTTGGGTTTCAGTTTAGCATGCAAGCCCTTAAGCTGTCTTTTGTAGTTTCCCAAAGGCCAAAGAGCTTGTTAGCCTGGAATTCAGTGTATTTTGGTACTCATTTGTTTTTAGTTATTCTTTTCTTGGTTTTTTGGAATTCTTCTCATGAGGAAATGCCATGATTCTTACCAGAGTCATAAACCAATTTGGATTTAGGCATTACATAAGTCATTACTTTGAAACACTATTGTATTTGAATTGCAAATGGTAAAGATATAACTCATTGAATGTGGAGTGATGTGGCTGATAATTAGATCCTCAGGAAAAAATAAAAATAAATAAATAATAATAAAGTAAAACTCCTGAAATTGGTGGTAGGATCAGAAATATGGTCAGGGAAAAATAGTTTAATATATAGATATTTATTATTAATGAAAAGCATGACCTTTTTCAGATTCAATCCCTGTTTTCAGTGGTATATCTTTTTTTTTTTTTTTTTTTCATTGTGTTCATTAACACTAAAAACAAGTAACCTTACTAGTGGCTTGAGATTTGTCTTACTGGAAAACATTAGGTAGTAATTAAGAACAAGCCTTTTTATTAATTTGTGAAATTTTTTAAGGATGCTGCCTTACGCAGTTGCTATTTGCCACATGTGGCTACTGAGTACTTACAATGTGATGAGTCTGAATTCACATTGTTCTAAATGTTAAAGACATACTGAGTTTCACATGCAGGAATGAAAAAATGGTGTGAAATATCTCAACATTATTATGTTGATCACATGTTGTTATGATAACATTTTGAATGTATTATCTTATCATAAGAGTACTGAATTTAATTTCACCAGTTTATCAGTCTTCCTGTGGCTACCAGAAAATTTTAAACTACATATGTGGCTAGCCTTATAGTTTTATCAGACAATGCCAGTCTAGGTTAAAAAATCCTTACTGTGCATAGTATATGTTAGGTATTAACAGCATAGCTGATTGAATTTTAACCTTTTAAACTGTCAATCCCTACAGAAGTCTGGGAAGCCCAGTTATTCTTTCACTTTCTGCAAGGACTGCAGGTTGAAGCTGCTGTTCTTCGGAATTGTCAACGCTGATTCACTTGACTAATAACGATCGATAGATAGTTATGGAAGAAATAAGTGCTGCTTTGCTGTGCAGCTGAAGTGAATGAACTGTGCCTATTGTTTCTCTACTTTCCTCCCCTTCTCTAGTGACTTTTACATGGTTGTTCATAATTAGTTGATATATATAGTAACACAAATTTACATTAATGCAGGTTTTCAAAGACCCATTTCATGTATGACCCAATTCATAAATTGATAAGTCACAAGGTATCATGGCTTATCATCTTATTCACAATTCTTGAATAATACTGTCATTTACATGATTACTGATAATATACATAACCAAAAATGAGTTTTTGATACTGCCTTTCATAAGAAAACTGCCGAAGTAGAGTGGAACCTATATGTTGTAAGAGTTAGGAAACAAACATTTATTAATAATCAGTCTTTCTTTTCCAGTGAGGCTTAACTGTTTCCTTTGTGGAAACAATCATGTAAAATCTGTGTGCTTTATTTTAATTTCTTTAATTTGCAAACATATCAACCCAAAGAATTTGGGAGCACTGATATTAGTAGAATGAAGTCACTTCGTGTGAGGCAGAGAAGCAGTTGGGTACATTTTGATAATAATAAACACTGTAAAGTCATTCTGTGAAGAGAAATGGAATACTTAGTCATCAGCTTTGTCTAAAGAAAAGTAATAAGTTTATCTTGTTAAACAAACAAACAAACCCAAGACTGGTAGTTTCCTTTTTAAGGATTTTTCATCTTAGGCAATCTTTTGTATATCATGCAAAGGACCATACAATTAGGATGAAGAGAAAGCTTTCTGAATTTGATGATTTTTTTTTTCCTCTCCAGCTGATATGCATGCAAGATGGAGACTGGTATCTATACTAAGAGTAGCTCCCCGTTGATCTCTGTGGCTTAATGAGAAGAGTAGTCTGTGAGGAACCAAAGTGAGTTTCAGGTGTATAAACACAGTCACAATGCTTTGCAGTAAAAGCCACAGATTCCCAGACTTGGACACTTGGACTTTCCACCTTGCAAGGATGGCCCTGCTGCCCTCCTTGTCTGTCAGGAAACAGAGGACATATTAGTAAGACCTTCATGAACATGAAGAAAGTTTTTTGGTTGTCTCATCTGTAACTTATCATGAAAGTATGCTTTTTAAAGAATTTTTTCTTTGTTTTCTCTATCGAGAATTTTTTTATGCCTTTATATCCATCTAGGTTGTTTGCTCTTTAGAAATACTTTGAGGTTGATACTTACAATATGCCACTGAATATTATTCTTTTAAAAATGTTAATATACTGTTTTATTAATTAGGAGTGGGCTTCTTACTGTTGAAATATGGCACAAATTTTAAAAGTTGAGATGCTCAATATTATTGGGAAAATTTTTATGATACTAACTATTTATGCTCACATATCTATATTTTTGTGCTCCATAATTCCCTCTCCTCTAGCAAATAATATTTCCCACTGCATGAAAGAAGTCAAAATGCCAGAAATAAAATAAATTGTTCAATTATGACCTAACATTTCCCTTTTAAGGTACCATACCTAGGACTGCTAGATTTAGCAAATAAAAACACTGGCTGCCAAATTAAATTTGAATTTCAGATAAATAAGCATAATATTTTACTCTGTGTTGTAGTACTCTATATAGTATTTGGGCCATACTTAAACTAATGTGTGTGTATGTGTAGCGTATATGCATATATGTATACACACACACACATATATATGCATATATATTTGATCTAGCAACCATAACTTAACTCTCTTGCTGTAAACTCTTAAATTCCTGAGTTTCATAAATTCTGTACTTGAGCCTTCTGTACAATGCTGTTTGCCATTTACCCTATTCCATCCCAGTACTTAGAGACACTATCATTTAACAGCTATGTTTTCTCATTTATCCACGTTTTTTGAGAGAGAGGAAGGGACATGCTTCTATGCTCGTCTTGCCTACTTCTCATTTTAAAAAAGAAGAAAATGTTCTCTTACTGAGTGATAATACTGATTCTGAAAGCAAGGGGTGGGGGGTCACCTACAGCAGAATTCAGTTTCTCTTTCTTACCCACTTCTATTTTTGGTTCACTTAGAATGAAATCTCTAAAAAAATTTTAAATCTGTAATGGACTTCTAAAGAGTGAATCCACACAGAACATAGTTTTCCTGTGTGCTTTTTAAGCATGGAGGGCAGGTGCATGAAAAGTGACTGCCAATATAAACACTGCAGTGCAGGTGAAAGATTTTAGCTTCCTCCCTCCCTCCCCCATCTCTCCCTTCTCACAACAGAACCAGAGGAGAATAACTCCACATGCATATCTTCATCACTTGTCATCGGCATTATTACTGAGGTCTCCTAGGTGATATTCCTTCCTCCAGGCTTGCTCCCCTCCAAATTGACAGTCAGTGCTGAATTTTTTTAAGCATAAATCTTACCACACCACTGGCTCACCTTCAGTGATTACTAATCAGATAAAGTCCACCCTGATTTGCTGGTATTCAGTGCCCTTCCTGATCTGCGATTGGTTTAATTCCCCTTCTTTTACGTCTTCCTCAGCACATGATGCCACATCAATAACAGTGTTTTGGGTTTTGTTTTCGTTTTAGCATTGTTTCCTCTGGCAGACCTATTCCCTTTTATCTCCTCATCCCTGAAAACCCAATATTGGCATCATTGCTTTAAAGTCCTTCCGTGGCTATCCTTCACTAACCTTAGAGTTAATTCCATTATTCAGTGCATTGTCTGTTGCTTGTCTGTTGCTTGTAGGTCACAAGTCTTTTGAGGATGAGACAGCATCAATATCATTTCCAAATCTTTAGTTTCCAGCACAGGAGCCTAGAAAATAACAAACATTTGAGAAGTGCCTGAGTGCCTGAACAGGTCAACTGTCCACTAGCTAAAACTTGAGATAAATCCAGCTCTGTGGAACTGACCCTGTGTTTAGTTAGTTGCTCATTACCACAGTTTTGTCCTTTCTCTTACATCAAGTGGTGAATGGAAAAGTGACTCTTCAGTTTTCAGCTGGATAGTTGATCTACCCATGCTGTTAATTCACTGTGGAATTTGTTTGGTAGACTAAAGTACTTCCATAGGGGTGGACATGAGCAGCTTTATGTGATAAATATAATCACATAAGGATGAGTTTACAAACAGAATTTTGGGACACAAAGCATTTTTTGATAGTTGCTGGTTCATTAAATATCCATGAGGTTAGAAGACTGATTCCCACAGCTCTGGTGTTCTGGATCTGGCATTCGGTAACAATAATAATTTAAAAAACCTGTTACTGTTCTTCTACTATGCAGAGGTATTGCGTGAGCGCAGTGTATGCATATATATCATTTCGTTCTCCCCATTTTACCGTTGAGAAAAGTGAAATGACTTGCCCAGGTTACTTAGCTAAAACTTGGATTCAAATGTATTGGACTCAATTTTAACTACCAATTCACTGAATCAGACTTGGGGGCCACAGCTCTGCCCCAGACTTCCCATAGTCCCTAGTGTCAGTCCACTGCAGCTAACTCAGTCCCTGCCGACCAGTGAGTGTACACATACAGGCTTTTCACATACCAGTCAAGTGTTTCACCCAGAAAAGAAAGAAGATAGCCCCTGGCCTCTCTTGCCTCCAGCCTGCCTTCCTGCTTCCCAGGAAGTCTTCCAGAACCAGTCTTCCTCTTCCTTGTACCCCCTCCTCAGCACCGTACAGGCTGTGGTAAACGCCACACTCCATGAGTCACTGATGGGGAAGTTACAGGGAATTATGGTTAGGACTTGATGAGTCCAGATCATCATTTGAACATCCAGTCTAAAAGCTAGACCTCTATTTTGTATATGATTAGTAGGTCTCTGATAATGTCATCTTTCAATTGGGGTAGAGTAAAACAAGTAGTTGTTTTCAAAACAGAAAGATGAGAAACACTTATTGGGGATAAAGTTTCTGATGATACATGGATTATATAGTCATGCCACTTTCTAAGGTAATGTTCCAAGTGCTTTGCATTATCTCTCACATTTTCCTGTTCTAGCTATAGCAGTCGTTAGCACTAGCACTAATGAGGACTTAGGCTTGGATACAGTAGCTAGCAATTTTTTATAACGAGTTTGTTGATGTGGGTAAATTATTTAGAAATGGGGTTTTCCTGATGAAATTTTTTACATTATCCTTTAATGAACAGCAGCCATGATTCTGACACCCACATTCAACAAGTTGTCTAATAATGTCTATAGGTTTAGGGAACAGGCGATTTCTGTTTGACTTGAATTTTTAAATTTATTCATCAGGCAAATAATTTGTAAGCATCTGCTTTGATCATAGTTTTGCATTATTCCTGGTAATATAGGAGGGAAGTACAAAGACACTTAATGATTGCACATCATTTGAATCTCTGAAAAAAAGCTAAAGTTCATTTCCCTTTTTATAAATGTAAATGAATAGAAAAAGGAATATAGTGAAACCTGAGCTAGAACTATAACTACAGTACTGTAGGTCTTGTATCATGGGTCTGACTAAAATAAGACATTTCATTTTTATTTTAAAGAAAATTGCATTTCATATTCTTATTTAATTTTAAATGGATGATCATTTTAAGAAATAATTTTCTATTTTCATTAATGAAAAATATGTATGATACCAAGGTAAATGTTGATTTGACTGACACTAATCCTAGTAAGACATTAGAGAACACATGTAGTATCCACCTCCTCGACTTCTTGGTCAGGTGGGATTTAGAAGCCAGGCACCCTTGAGTCGTTTCTGACTTATCCTTTTCCTCACATTTAATTATTCACTAAGTCCTGTCAGAGAGCTTCTTGTTTGTCCTCTCTGTTACCCTCCTGTGCCAGGACCCTTATCAACCCTCATCTGAGTTATTACAGAGCCCTTGGACTACTCTCGCTTGACTTTTGCATTTTTGGTCTATTTTTTACGTGGTGTCAGCTTTCTACTTTAGGAAAAACAGAAAGCAAAACAAAGATTGCATTTACCTTCTTCCTCTCTTCCCTGAGAAATCTACAGTATTGTCTGTTACTTAAAAGAAATGTGCAAAGCTTATTTAACAGGGATTTTGCCAGTGGACCTGCAACTCTCAATAGGCCGCTCTAGGACTGCATTTTACTTTCCATTGTGTAATAGAATGGGAGCATAGGGATATCCCGATACCTTTTTAAGTGCCTGAACAGAATGATCTATTTTGATGAATAAGCAAATCACCTAGATATTTTCTAATGTGCCTCAAGAATATATTTTTAATTATAAAAAATAAATCAGTCCTTAAAATCTGCATTTTTGTCATTAAAAATGAACTCTCATAACTCATTCAGAAAGAAGATAATAAGGTTATCCCAAATGCTAGTGACAGACTGATGCTTTATAAAGGAAATTACTTGTATTAAGTTAGAAATTCTGTGCAAGTGTAAATTGTATGCTTCCAACTAGTAATTTGATATAAGTTCACAACAGTTAGAATTAAGATAAGAATTTTTCTTTGTTTTAATCCCTTAGCTCATGTCTTTATGTTTAGGGATCTTCATCTCACAGCTGCTTTAACCAGAATATTCTAAATGTCCGTCTCTGACAGAAACATATTCCTTAGACTCACTGGGAATACATCATATGATTCTTTTTTTTCATTATCTGAAATATTTGATCATAAAATCAAACCAAGTAACAAAAGAATTTCTATGTTAGCTCCATTCTTGATGCTTTCTGTGTTCCTTTGAATAAAAGAAGTCAAAGTGATCTGTAAGTCACCAATTTTCACTATTCTGAAATTTGATTACCTAGTTCTACATTGTTTTTAGGCTCATTTTTGTTGATTATGTGAACCAGACTCCCCACTGAACCTCCTTGGTGACCTGGGCCAGTGTTCAGAGCCCCAGGCTAGGAACTCCCATTCCCTTTGTGGCTTTTGACAATTACCTAACTTTCCAGTATTTCCTCATTGACACCGTTGGGATAATTGCCTTTCATACCTCATAGGAGTATTGTGAGATTAATTAATGTTTGTAAAGTGTTTTCAGGATCATGATGAAGGGTATTAATTTGTAAGCATGTAGTATTATTATAATTATTAGTAGTAATGGGGATGGTTGTTTAATGCAAATTTTTGTCAAAGTGTAGTGTCATATTTTCAAAGGACAATTTCTTTCTTTGTGGCCAGATGTGGGTACAATTAACCCTTTACCCTTTATTTTGAAGATACAATTAGCCAATTGTGTGTGCAATTAGACATGTATGCATTTTTTTGCCAGAACAACTAATTACAGCCTTGATAAAAGTCCTTTTGAAAATGCTGGCCCTTTGAATCTTGACTGTCTCTATCTGTGTAATAAGCAGTTTGTGTTAAGCTTTGGCGGTGAAGGGGGGATGTAGGTTCCTAAATATTAAAGAACTGCTTTTGCGGTTACTAGAGAAAGATGTTACTTCTTGAAACCATAGCTTTGGATTTTGTCATCAAGCCTAAAAATCCTTTCACATAGTTCTGGTTTCAAAGGTTTTATTAATTTTTCTTAATCTTGACATTCAGCTGAAAGATTTTTCCATAGACTTCATTTTGTGAAACAGGTTTGTCTTTTCTAATTTTTCCCTTGAAAACTATTTCCTTCCTGTCTCAAATCCAAGCACTCCATCTTATATTCCCCTTACTCACTAAATAGTAAGGAATTGATTAGCACTGATCTTCTCGTCCTCGATAGGCTTCATGACACCATTTTATAGGAGACATTGAATCACTAATGTAAATTCTCTTTAAACAGAAGAGCAGAAAGAATACTGAAGAAACCAGGAAGATACTGTTAAATCCATTTATCTTCACTGATATCCTGCTATTAAGTAAAGGGGAGGGATGTTAGGCGCTTTAATAATAAGTTTAAAAACAACCTCTTTTAAGACGTCTACTGTAACATTTCTTGTAACTGATAATCCCTGAGCTCCACTTTGTGTAAGGCACCATCCTACCACCATGGGAGATTCAAAGACAAGCAAAACACGCACATCACCTTCAAGGAGCTTAGAATAAAGTATTAAAGATAAGAAAAGTGCTTCAGTCTCAGCAGACTCCACTAAGAGCTGTACGGAGTGCCGGGAGTAGATGGGGGGACTCTGTGGATGTAGGTACCATACTCATCAGGACATCAGTAGAAACTTCTTAGAACTGTATTTGAGACAGGATCTGCAGGATAGGTCAACTTTTGATAGATGAAAGTTTGATAGACAAATGGGACCATTTTTTGTGAGCAACGAAATGGTTCAGATTTTCCTGAACCTGCAGTGGGTACAGCAAAGAGTGATTGCAAAGTTCTAGTACCCTTGTTCAGGAAGTGGTAGACATTAGGACTGGAAAGGCAGCTTCAGGCCACACTGTGTTAGCTAGAAAGTTAGGAAGTAAAATTTATGCTTAATTCGTCCATCAACATGAAGCTACTATAGGTTTTAATAGTGATGTGACCAGAGCTATGCTTTAAAATGAAGCAGGCCCCAGCATGTCAAATGAACTTCGGTGGGGACAGCCTGGAAGAGAGAAGATGCATTCAGAGATGTTGTCAAAATTAAAAACAAATCCATCTCTGGACTTTTAACATTGGGAATGAATAAGAGTTATTATACACATGCGGCAGATTGCAGAGTTAATATATCTTGATATTGTAACTGTCTTGACATAGAGATGAAGGACAGGAAGGAACTGGGTCAAGATGACTGGGAAGAAAGGGAATAATAGCTTTCATTAAAATAGGAATGTTTGGAGGAGGCCAGGTTTTAGAGAACTAACTCTTGGGAGTGACTATACTATGACTTGTTTATACAAATAGACAAAGATAGCTGGCTAAGAAGAATAATTCTAGATATAGAACTAACATTTCCATTAATAGTGGAAAATAATTCTATTTTATCTCAACAACAAAATCAATTTATATTGCTGAGGCTTCTTACTAACGTGATAAATGAAAGAATATTAACAATGAAAAGTTTTAAGAAATTAAAGGAATACTTTTGTTGAGACTATTAATCTTTGTTATAAAAAAACTAGTTGGAAAACCATATTTGCCAAATATACAGAATCACAACTGTGTATATGCTTAAAAATACCTTTAGTTACTGAATTCAGAACACTAATGGTTACTTTTTCAAGTTTCTATTTGACATACTTAAGTTGAAAAAGCCAGAGCTATATTCTCATATCTAATCTTTGGGACCTCTGTTCTCCATCTCATTTTGTCAAATGCTAGTTTCCAAGGAGGTTCTGGGGATATTTTATCATGCCATCAGCTTCAAGAATGTGAAGATTTACCTAAGTATTCCTAACATCCCTAGATAACCTATATATGGTTCTGTCATCCACAAATTTCCTGTTGTCTTTTCAGCCTTCTCATATTTTCAGGCTTCACCATGCCATTGAATAATAAATCTTAAAATTCAGAAAGATGTTACCAATTATTAAAGAAAATGTCTTCACAGCCTTCATTTCAAAAATACAGGTCTGTAATGATATACTGTACACATAACATTTTGCTTGCCATTTTCCTCTAGTAGTGACACTGTAGAAAGACAGCTTTGGTGTAATATCTAGTTACCTTTTCTATAACCTGCAAATAATGAAACTTTATCCTTCCAGTTGTTTTAGGCTGACTCTTCGGGGCTATGCTATAACTCTTCTTATCTCTCATACCTATATCCAATCCACCAACAAATTCTGGTGGCTATACATTCAGATATATCCAGAGTCCATCACTTTTTGCTTCCTTTACTGCCATCTCTATCCAAGAAACTGTTATCTCCTGTCTGGATTCCTACAATAGCTTCTTAAGTCCCTGCTTCCATCCTCACTGCTCTGTAGTCTTTCTCCACTGTGCTATAAAGAAAATATAATCAAATTGTGTGGTATATGACAGGCAGCATAAGATAAAAGTCTTATGTTTTAGGTAGTAAAGGAGACTATCCCTCAGTAAAGGAATTTTAAGCATGCTTATTGAAATAGCTAATGTGATCTTACATCACTTATTTTAAGACTTCTGGATTTTTCTTTTGGTTTCCTTTTAGCATTTATTCTTTTTATTCTTCTCTGTGCATGATGTTGTGTTTTGTTCGTTTTTCCAATGATATGGAAGATGTTATTTTTATTTATATAGGTAGTTATTTTGATAAAGCCATCCTTTAATCTAAATTTTACTTTTTCAAATCAAAAATTTTATCTTTTTGTCTCCCCTTTGTAACATAGAAAATAACATAGTCTTTATTATATTAAATATTAGAATTATTATTTAAGTAATGTTATTTAATTAGAGTACTGTTCCATAACAATTACATGGATTTTATATTTAAACAGCTTTTAGGACTTACCAGCAGTCTTTATTCAATAATTTAACCTTCCTGAATTTCTTAATTTTGATGTTAAACATTTTATATAATTACTTTAAAAATTATTTGAGTAAATTTTAAGAGAAAACTGGATTTTTGTTATCATTAAACACAAAATTATTGTCACAGGTTTTTGGTTTGCTTAGAACTATACATATCACTCCATTGCTTTCAGGGTAGATAACTCGTTTTATCTTTTCTGTTTCATCCTATAGTTTATTTTCTTTATCTTTGAAATTTAAAAATTTACCATATTTATCATGACATGATACCTTCAAATTATCTTTTAGTAGTGTAGATCTCAGTTTACTGCCTTCTGTTCTCTGTCAGATTCTCTTTTAATTTTGCCATTATATTTTCAGTCACTTGATAATACATTTTAAAAGTTAAAAACCTGAAGTCAAGAATGTAACTTAAATGTTTCTGTGTTGGTAGTATCCTCTCATTCTGGCAGAAGCAAACATAAATCCCTTCTGGAAGAACCCCTTTAACCAGACCTGAAAGATTCTCACAAATAGAATTCTAATAAATACTGGTTCTTCAGTAAAAACTCACAAAATACATTAGGAGAAAGGGGTCTAAGTGTTACATTAATAAAAATAAAACAGACTCATCAGTGCAAATGCTCAGATATTGGTATATTCACATAGTACAAAATAACTGTTTAATATAAAGACTAAAAGATAAAATGTGTTAAGGATCATGAGACATTAAGAAATATACCAAGCATATTTGGAGAAAAACAGAATGAAACATTAGAATTTTAAAATAGTCATTCAGTGTTCAGATTGACATTTAGCTTATTAGACATAGATGGGGAGTGTTTTATGGGCTAGAAAGCAGATCAAAGCAGTTACTTAAAATACAGCACAGACACACACAGGAATGCAAAATAATAGCATAGAGGGTACCAATAGTATTACATTGTAACAAAATAATGTAAAAGTTCATAACAATGAAATAAAGTAAAATACATCTTAATGGAATCCTAGTACCAGAGGTTTGTCAAAGTCAGAGAATGGGACAGAGACAATTTTTGAAATATTTGAAATACCTCTCCCAAATTGGTAAAAGACATGTTCAAATTTAGGAAGCCCCCCAAATTCCAAAAAGAATAAATAGAAGAAAATCCACATTATACATATAATAGTGAATCTATAGAACACCCCACACCCTCAAAAAAAAAATCTTAAAAGATTGCCTCAAAGGAATAATAATAGGCTAACAACCGACTTCACAGTAAACACAGTGGAGCCAGAAGGCAGTGAAATAAAATCTTGAAAGTAGTGTAAAAGTATAATTGTCAAACCAGAATTCCATATTCAGAAAAATTTCAAAAAATAAAGGCAAAATAAGATCTTTTCAAATAAACAAAATCTGGGAGATTTTACACCAAGAGATTCTCTCTAAAGGAAAATTTAAATGATTGACACAATATTATATTCAATAAATCTGGTGGGTGGGGCATAGCATTTACTTCCTAGTGAGGGAAGGAAAGGAATAGATTTGGGCAGGGAGAACAGAGAATAAACTTTAGAGTTCCTAGTAGTGTTATTCCTTACACTGAATGGTGAAGTGTAGGCGTTTGTTGTATTTTATTCTTTATGCCATACACGTATTTTAATACATCATCTCTTTACTTTTTAAGAAATGATATAAGCTATACAATGGAGGCAGAATGAGGATGTGTGGAAACAGCAACGATGGACACTTATAAGGCATTTTACTGTAGTGGAGAACAGAGCAAATAAAGCAATAAGGATATGACAATTTTTTAAAAATAGGAGACGTTACGCCATATTGGATGCTAATCAGATCTAATGATCATTAGAGAGGTAAAGTCATAATGGGGACAAAGAAGGGATGGTTTTAGCAACCAAGTTCTTGAGAAGTGACATAGGGTACAAATGAAGAGTTTGACCTTAGGACAGTTCATCCAATTTTATGGGGTGTGGGGTGGGGAGTACATAGTGAAGTTACAAATAGGTTTGTAGGTTTGGTGATGGAAAATGGAAGATCTCTAGAAATTTTCAGCTGTAAATTTAACATGAAACCAGTTTGCACTATTCTGCGCCTTTCTCTAACCCGTATCCAGCTGCTCAAGTACACGCAGATCTGGAGTTGTCATAAAATTTATATTAATTGGGGTTGAGGTTTTATTAGATGAAAACTAGTTAGGGACAAACAATGGAATTGAAGACATATACAGTAAAAGAATTTCGATGATGAAACACAGAATTCACTCTGTAAAAGCAGGAAGACCTGATGGTGTCCTGGATATAGAAAAAATAGATTAGCCATCTTTCTGGGTCATCAAGGAATTGCCAGAGTGCAGCTTCTAGGGTATGTGAGGTAGACTGTAAATTGTTAGGAAGCGGTGGTCAAGGTATGAGATGCATGAAATAAGAATTTTAGAATCCATATTCGTATCATTAATCTCAAGGCCTACGACGACCATGAAATACCCGACTCTTGAGTGTTGAAGGAAAAAGGATTTGTGAGAACATGAAACTGAAAGGATGGAGTGTTGGGTGGGTTATGTGTTTATGGTTTTTGACCCTGGCTACACAATTTGAGACACTTTCAAAGGACATGTATGCCCAGGTCCAACCCCAAGCCAATTAAATTATTTTCTGGGGAACTGATACTTTTTAATGAGCTCCCCATATGGTTATAATGTACTTTTAGGGCTGAGAACTACAAACCTATATGAATGTTGGCATTGCCAAGAATGAGCATAAGAGACGTGATAGAGAAAAGTATGGTGAGGAAGGCAAATATGGAAGGAAGGAGAGATGTTTCAGAGAAGTCAGTGACTTCTTAAAAGAAACATAAATCATTGCACAGAGTACATGCATTCAAAAAATGGCAACTGCTATTATTTATGTTATTACTGATGATGGTGACAGCAGCAGCATTATCCAGATCTTTTGTTACATTCTCAAATGGTCCTTCGAAATGTTAACCATTAATTTTAGATGATCTTCAACAAGGGCTCTTAAAGAGTTTGGAAAGATAAGAAAACCACCAATTTCAAGGTTTGCTTTAATTGATCTTCCAGAGTAATGCATAAGTAGGGACTCTGTTCTGTCCTTCCCTGATTTGGCAGTCTGCAGCTTTCAGAAACAAGTTGGTCAGGAGTTGGACGCACCCTCCTGCCCCTGGGAACCAGCCACCTAATACACCCTTTTTCTGCTGTCAAGCCTAGAGGCTAAGACTGCTGAAGAGTGTTTCCTACCAACAGTAACCTGAAGCCTTTTAGTTTCATTTCAGTGTTCCTGTGGTGGGAACGGGAGTGAGGAGAGGAGAAATGCATTAAACATAGCATTCAAATATTTCATGTTTTCAAATCACTTTGTGTGCATCTTTTACACTCTCCTCCTTCAAAAGGAGAATTATTAATCAGAGTGAACAGTGCTTTTTAAAGCTAATGTGTACTTAAATACCTCAGTGACTCCTCAAGAGGTAGTTTCCCTAAAGAATGCAAGGAATTCTAGGTACACTTTGTCAGTATAATCTTATTTTCATGTTCTTACATACAAAGGCATGTATTTATATAGGTTCACTAGGTCACTGGGAAAGCTGACAGGCAAATCTTAGAAAAGATAAAATCAAATAACAAATTGGGAAATATTCTGTCTGGAACATTCCAGACCAGTTCTATTCTAGTTCGAAGAATGAGATCTCTCTCTCTCTCGATCTCTCAATCTCTCAATCTCTCTCCTCTCCCTCTCCCTCTCTCTCCTCATATACACACACACATATGCATATATATACCAACCAGTTTTTAGTTTTCTATAAAGAGACATAACCTCCTTGTTTTATTCCCGATCCTTTCTGTCCTCTATAATAGGTTTGTCAGTTTGTATTATAAATGAATAAAAGATCTCATTTTAAAATCTGTCATCTGATACAGAAAGGCACACACTTTCCCCATGACCCCTGTATAAAACAAAATGACAGTGCTAGAAGATGATGCTTTATGACAAAGAATGTAACTTCTGAACAATGTCTTTTTCTCATATTTAGGTAAGCAAAGACAGTAAACTAAGGTTTATGTTTTTTGAACCAGTCATCTTTGAAATACCTGCAGCTGTGTTTTTGTCCTTATTTCACATTGAAATTTCAACTACTCATTTACTAACTGTGGCACTGAGTGCCTTGGACCTTTAAACTCCAATCCTGCCTGTGTAAAATGAGCCTAACTTTCTACCTTAAAAAAGCAGATAGGATTATAAATGTATAAACACTTTATAAATTAGACATTTAATTGAATCGTTTTGTCATCGTTTTGTTGTTCATTTTGGTGTCATTGCTATAGTTCTATTCTATAAAAGATGGACCGTGCTTATTTCGAAAACCACAACCAAGACCTAGACAGATTGAAAATTTGATTTGGCATTCCCAGTGAGTACAGTAACTTAGGCCACTTTAAATTTTCTATTGTGAACATCAAAAATTCAGAATGATTTAGTAGGTCTAAAAATTAGAATTGTATTTTCTGTGGTATTTCTATAATCTGTGGTATTTCTTCGTATCGTCGAGTGAAATACAGCAAGGCAAACCAAGTTTTGTTTTAGGTTATTGTTGTGCGGATATTTCACTGAGGCTTATCTGTAGAAAGAGTAACATCTCAGTGCTCCCTGGTGGAGTAGTGGTTAGGTTCTGTCCACATACATCCCTAGGTCTTGTGTTAGCATCCCAGGACCAGGGCTAACAAGATGAACAAATAAAACATTTCTTCCTGCCTGTCTCTGCTTGTCTTCATTCCAGCCTGCACCTTTCTATTACTAAAAAAAAAAAAAAAAAGTAGCATCTCTTATGCAATATATATTCATCAGCAGCCTTGGTTGCTGGAGACCCATTGTTTTGTTTCTTTTAATTTCTCCTGAGAAAATTCTTTTTTTCCCCATTCAACAAGTCTTTTTTAAGCACCCTTTCTATTACAGGCATGGTTTGCAAGAATAGAATGCAATTATTAACAAGATAGACATAGTCTGTACCCTTCCAGAGCTCTCGTCTGTGGGGAATAAAGGTAGTTACAAAGACCTAGTACAATCTGCCCTGTGATAATGAAAAGGGGATGCCATGTGTCATTATCTGCCATAAGACGAATCTTTCTAGTTCTTAAATGTGATTCTATTTGAGAAGGCCCATTCCATATTCTTCAAACAACAATCTGGATGCACGCACTTAAGAATCTATTTAGTGAATCTAGTTGGCAGAAGCTCCGTAAAGTCTCCTTGCCACTTTAACAGAGCACACGATGCAATATTAAGCCACTTGCTTTGAAAATTGAACATTTGACCACAACATTTGTAAAAGGTTAATTGCTTAGGGACACCTTGCCAATTAGGGCCTGAACATTTATTGAGCTTCCTTGCCAAGGTAAATCTTCTTATCTCAATCACTTGCACATTGGGTAGTTCTAGAACTAAAATGATTGCTAAAGACTGGCCAATTCTTTTATGAGGAGTGATGTCTTATTTTAAAATAAAAGACCTTCAGAACTTAGAGTGCTTCTGATTATTTCTAGAGCTTTATGTACATCTCCATTTCTTTTAACCAATTTCTGTAAGGATTGGCAGTGAAGGATATTCTTTTTCTTACACACAGAAAATAAAGGAAATCAAGTAAACTTGATAATTGTGTAAATAAGATAAACTCGATACTGTGTATTAGCTAACATTTTATTAAGCTGGATATGTGAATTGATTTAAAGCTTCTTTATGAATTAGGACTAGTAGACTGGCGATAACCTTAAGAGCCCATGGAATGGAAAATTTAATAAAAGGGTTGCTATATTTTCTTTTCTTTTTTCTCAAGGGGGAAAGATGTAGGCAGAAATGAATGCAAGTAGGCAGGCAGGCAGGCAAAAAGAGAGAGGAGGAAGAAGCATTTTATTTACTTAATTATTTATCTTATTTAGTTCTTCACAGTAGTCGTTTCCCCCCAGACCAGGACTCGAACCCAAAGGTATGTGTCATGTATTCCTTCGGAGGTAATTGACTAACTGCTATGCCACCAGGGTATGCCTGTATTTTCTACAATGGGGTTTCCTTACCCTCTTGTGTTTCTCAAATAAATTCCTATCTAGGAAAAATATTCTGGCTTTGGAGCCAGAATGACCTAGTTTACAATCCCACTGCACAATCTACTGAATTGACATTACTTGAACAACTAATAGGTCCCAGGTCTAGTAATGTCAATTTCATAATCCCCCAAAACCCTTTCTACCCACAACCACAAAAACTAGCAGGGAGTCTCTCCTCACTCCAGACACACACTTTATAAGTTTAAATTATAAGGATGTACTGAGTGAGATGTGAGATACTACTTCATGATTTATGACAAAGTGGTCATTTCCAGTTTGCCAGTGGCAAGAAATGAACACTTTTATGTAATGAATGCTCACCCAAAATTCATAGCCTCCATCTACCTGACAGAATAAAAATGTATGACTGAAGTGGCTTAGGTTATTATTTTGGTTCCCTCTTCTTTCTCTTAATACTAGTCTGACACAGCCTTCCCACATACCCATTATGTGGTCACCTGCAGGTATGATTAGAGCAAAACTTCCATCTGAATCTTTGTGGTTGACAAGAAGGCACAAATTATGCCTAGTCCAGATTTTTGGCCTCAGCAGCTCCATACCACAGTCTTTACGGTTTCTCCTCTCAACGTGTGAAGCTCAAAATTTGAATCTCATCTATCATTTGATTGTTTTATATATATATATCTTAATAACATTTAATGTATCTTGTTAATACCTCTGCTTCAAGGAGCCTCGGTTCATTTTACAACGGTATTACTGTGGGTGTAATGCCTTCACTGAAGTCACACTGATACAGATGTCAGTAATTGATGTTCAGGTTAAGATGACTGTCCTTTTTTATTTTTTATGTAACTTCACCTATCACATGATAATCTGAATTTTTCTCTTTTTTTTTTCTAATTATAAGTCCCCATTAAAGTTAGACTAAAGCACACAAAGCTGAATTTTAAGTAGGTACATTTTTTTCTTAACTAACCACAGCTTACTGATTCCTATTCTTTCAATGCTATGTAACATTCTAGTGATCCAATTAATAAACATAGCCATACTAACTATTAAGGGCTCTACTATTTACAGCCCAGTTAATTCTAAAAAAGATATTCAGTTTGAATTAAGAGCTTAATTTGTCAACTTTTTAGTATTAATTTATATTTGAAAACACTGAAGAACATTGGTTTCTGTTTACTACAAAACATGCTCATCAATGGTGGCTCTTTAGGCTCTTGTAGCTGAGAATCTTAACAGTGCTGCCATCAAACCACACTGTGAGGGCAGCTACTTTTATTAAATCTAATTTCTGATGATGTATTTTATTTTTAATAATGATTAACTCCTGAACATTTTACATAAATTATTGGCAAAATAATTTCTAGAGCTGTACTGTCCAGTATGACAACCTCTATAAACATTTAAGTCTACTTAGCCCTTGAAAAGTGGAGTAGTCTAAATGGAAATGTGCTCTAAGTATAAAATACTGAATTTTAAAAGCTTAATATAAGAAAAGGGAAACTTGCTTTAAGTTACGAAGTTTGAGACTAGAAATTCCTTTCAAATCTTAAGACCAGTGTCCTTCTCAGCCTTTTGTGACTCTACATTTTTATTATAAGAGGTAATATCTGTCCTTCAGAAATAGTCAATTAATTCTTTAGTTAAAGCCAAGATTCTTTTTATAGCACAAGCAAAAATTCCTTTTAATTCAAAATTTCAAATTTGAAAAATTAATTTGTTTTGAAATTAAAACTTTGAAATTTTAGTTAACTTTTCACAATGGAAGATGGTTATGTCTATGAAAATCTTGCACATAGAATACTTATGGCAGTGGAAATATTTTTTGACTAGATCCAATAAATACCATACTAGACCTTTCAGTCTCACTTCATTCTTATAATACGAAAGATCATAAATTTCAAATCTTTACTGGGATATGCTCTAGTCACACGGTCGTGTTATCATATAACTTGGAAATGATGTAATAACAGTGAGATTACCAAGTTATATAATTCTCTTTAGTAAATTGCTAGATAACTAGTTATTTTTCCTTTGCTAAGCTTTAACAGTCTGTTTTAATATTTTCTATATTTATGTATAGAAAAGTCATCCAGAATGTAATTCTTAAGAACAGTCTAAGAGTGGTGTTCTGTGGTGTACAAACTGTGGACCAGTTATTTAATGTGTCTGTGTCTCACTTGTGTTGTCTATAAATTTGGAAAACTACTACTATTTATTGGTAGGTAATTGTGCTGATTTGAATGACACATGTATAGAACATACATGTATGGCATCATATTCTAGATCTCATGGAATCACTTTTTTTCTTGGTAAAGCAAAAGATAAAAGAGCTTATTTTTCCCCTTATATCTCTCTTTCCCAGCATCCTCCACATTGAAGTTACAGTTCTTGGTCAAATATAATTACATGGACACATTGGACACCTTATTTTCCAGAGATATAAAAATTCTCAGTTATCTGAGAAATATTACAATCCTGATAATACTTATAACTGATACCCTGACTACAAATATAATATCCCTAAAATCATGTTTATAAAATAAAATATAAATATATGAGATATTGTTAAAAATCACAACCAAATAGTATTTTTGCAGTTGAATCAAAAAGAATAAAAGAGCTAGGAATAAAGCTAACCAAGCAGGTGTAAGATCTATATACTGAAAACTAGAAGATATTGTTGAGAGAAATTGAAGACAAAGAAATGGAAAAATATCCCATGTGCATGAAATGAGAAGGCATAATATTATGAAGATACCCATACTACCCCAATATATCTATCTCTAGATTCAATTCAATCCCTATCACATTTTCAATGCCATTTTTCAGAGACCAACCAACCCTCAAATTTGCATGAAATCACAAAAGACCTTGAATAGCCAAAGCAATCTTGAGAAGGAAACACTAGCGCATCACATTTTCTGTTTTCAAAATATCTTACAAAACTATAATAATCAAAAAAGTATGGAATTGGCATAAAAACAGGTACAGGGATCACTGGAACAGAATACACAGCCCAGAATATAAACTCATGTTTATGTGATCAGTTGGTTTATGGCAAAAAACCAGGAATATACAATGGGAAAGAAATAGACTCTTCAGTGCAGTCAGCCTTTTATTCCTAATTTATTCTTCTTTTGAGTTATACTGCCATAAATATTTATATAACTAGGATGTACATCCTTTTAAATGCAAAAATGAAGATCATTATATATACTCATTTGGCATAATTTTGTAAGAATTCCTTGTCGTTTTAAAATTCTTAAAATGTTTTTAGTTAAAAATCAGCTTTTTATGTATTTGAGCCAATAAAATAAATGAATTTTAAAACATGATTAAAAGAGGAAAGGAATTCTTGAAAGTTTCAGATACTGTTGGAAGCTCTTTTGAATCAATAATATACAATCCTGTAAGTCACTTTTAAAAATATTAACATTTTCAATACTATTATTAACTGACTAAATTATTAAAGCCTCTTTCAACTTGAATAGCCCCCATGTCATATTTTCCATTGTAATCTTAACTGCACTTAAGAGAATCTGTTATGCTACTAAATGTATCCAAATACACATTATGATCAATCTGTGTTTTAATGTGCTATCTCAAAATAAAATGACATACAATTAATGTTTTTGAAAAGAGAATGCACTTTAGTAATTTTTAATGCATTCCAGTGAATTTTATAATTCGGTTGAAGATATATAAATGTGTGGTTTCACTGCAAAAGTCTCCAGTTTCTTTATCAATAGTTGGTTGGTGTTGAAAGTGCTCACGGTTTGGTTACAGATATGGTTAGTACCACATGTAGTACTTCCATCAAGAGAGTTGAATCAAATGTAACTTTTATTAGTCTCAAAAATGGTAACAGAGGATATGCTGAAAAAACTGTTACTGAAATGTTTGTTAGAAAAAGTTCTTTTTTCTGAGTATTGTTAAAAGAAGGGGAAGGGTGACATTTGTGAAATTTTGACTGGAATGCTGCCTTGATCCATACCACCTGGTCTTGGAAGCCAGGAAATCATCATAAAAATTGACCCTTTTATTATTCAGTCATCAAACTTAATGGAAAAGACAACTAAAAAGTAAAATCTATTTTAGAATTATTGGATGAATTATTAGTATTTAAGGAAAATTTTATTTTTAAAAGAAGGTATATGTTCTTGGCAATTTCATCACGTTTTACTGCCAGTTTTATTTAAACTACTTTTTCAATTTGCAAGGATAATAATTTCCCCTGTTTTTAGAAAAACTAGATACTGATTTCTTACATTGATAATGTCTACTTGTGGTTTACTTATGATTTTATCTTAAATTACATGGATTTTTTTAGAATAAAGTATTTCCTTTATGCTGAAGTTTAGGGTAATACTGAACTGGTAGACTCAAGACTTTCAAATTTTATTATAATTTACAAGGAAATAACAACCAATTTACTGAGCACTTATCTTCCAGGGACTGTATTTAAGGCACTTTAGCACTGGTATATCATTCACTTATTAGAATGTCTTACTAAGTTGGTTTGATTATTCGCATGTAACAGATGAGGAAACTAAGGCATAAGAGGATAGAATAACCAAGGTGCAGAAACATAAGGTAATTATTCCAAGATCATATACTTGTGGGGCGGGGGGGAGTCCTTAGATAATGTGTTTTTTATTGTTTTTCCTTCAGTTCAACACAACTTTCTGCAAAAAATCTGTGGCTATATGCACATAAAAATCCACATGAGGAATGTGGCCAAGAGGAAAAACCAGGAACTATCCCAGTGGTCTCTGGAAGGTCTTCTGAAGGAAGACCACTCCTTTACTCAGTCCAGTTATACTCATTCCTTCAACAGTATTTATCTAATATGTGCTATGTATTTGGCTACATACTATACTTACAATGAACTGGTCAGGGACCCTGCCTCAAGAGCTTACATTTTAGTAGGAGAGATAAGACCAAAAACTATCTAAAATAAAAATTGGGAAACATAAATGAAGGAAAAATGCTGTGGAGTGGGGTAGAGAACAGGTGAAATGAGGGATCTGCTTTAAGATGGGATAGTCATAGCAAGTGTCTCTGAGAAAGATTTTTTAAGACGATACTTAAGGAGTTCAGAAGATATTGTTTTGCATCACTGTAAGCATATGAATTAAAATGTTCCTTTTCACATTTGGATTGGCAAAGATTGAAAAGCAAGAAGTTATTCTCAAAAGAAGTCTTAAAACACTCATACATTTTTCAGATCATAAAAGTTTTCTATCATAATTTTAAGTTATAAAAGACAGAATTTATCATATTATAAATATTAATATTTAAACATTAAACTACATCATTATTTCAAATATATACAATGAAAATGAGCTCCCATAGCAATTATGTCTAGATGACTTCATTCAATTTAAAAACATTAACAAGCTCTTTATCAATCAGGAAGCTTACATCGTCCCTTTTTCTACTTGAACTCAGATTTCCATCCACTTTTCTCAAATATCTTTATACTCTATCTTAAAAGTCTTTTATTGATCACAATATCATATTTCTTGACAATAAGAAAATATGGTATAAGTTAATTTAAAATAAATGTAATCATATACTTCATATATTTTTTAATTAATTTATCCAGAAGAAATAGACAAATTCTTAGAATCATACAACATTCCAAGATTGCATTAGGAAGAAATAGGAAATCTGAGCATACTGATCATATGTAAAGATATTGAAATAGTATCAAATCCTCCAAAAAAAACAAAGTTCAGGACCACATTGTTTCTCTAGTAAATTCTACCAAACTTTTAAAGAAGAATTAATAGCAGTCCTTCTCAAACTCTTCCAAAAATTAGAAATGAAAGTAAGTTTCCCAAACATATTTTATGAAGCTAATATTAACATAGACAAAACTTGACAAAAACATCACACCAGAAAAAATACATATATAAACCAATATCTCTGATGAAAATAGAGGCAAAATCCTCAACAAAATACTAGCAAACTAGGTTTAACAACTCATTAAAAGAATCATACACCGTGATCAACTGGGATTCATTCCAAGGATGTAAGGAGGATAGCTCAACATATACAAATTAGTGTGATATACCAGATCAACAAAAGAACAAAAATCATGTGATTATCTCATTAGGCACATTAAATGCTTTTGATGAGATCTAACATCATCCTTCTCTGTTAAAAACCCACAAAAATGGGTACAAATGGACCATACCTCAACAGAATAAAGGCCATATATGATAAACCCACAGCCAGAATCATATTCAGTGTTTACTGAAAAGTTCTCCTTTAAGGTAAGATTGTCCACTCTCACCACTATTATTCAATATAGTGTTGGAAGTCTTGGCCAGAGCAATTAGACAAGAAAAATAGACATAAAAGGAATACAAATTGGAAAGAAGTAAAAGTATCATTATTTTCAAAGACATGAATAATATAGAGAATTCCCAAAACTTCAATAAAAAGCTATTAGAAACCATAAATAAATATAGTAAAGTGGCAGGCAACAAAATTAATATATAGAAATGAATGAAAAGAGAAATCAGGAAAACAAACCATTTACAATTGAATCGAAGAATAAAATTCCTTGGAATAAATTTAACCAAAGAAGTAAAGCACCTGTACACTGAAAACTCAGGTATTCTTAAAAGAAACAGACGAAACAAAGAAATGGGAAGATACGCCATGCTTATGAATTAAAATAACTAAGATTGTTAAAATGAATATATTACCTAAAGCCATATATACAGATTCAATACAATCCCATACAATCACATCAAAATCCTAACAGTACTTATCACAGAAGTAGAACAAAACATATCAAGAAATATAGTTGGAACTACAAAAGACCTCAAATAGCAAAAACAATCCTGAAAAAATAAGAACAAAAATGGAGTATCACACTTTCTGACTTTATACTACAAGGCAATAGTAATCAGATTAACATGGTATTAGAATAAAAACAGACACACAGAGGAATGGAACAGAATCAAGAGCCCAGAAATAAACCACAGATATTTGGACAACTAATTTACAACAAAGGCACTAAGAGCCAAATGAAGCAAGGACAATCTCTTTAATAAATGGTGTTGGTAAAACTGGACAGCCACAGGCAAAACAATGAGATTATACCACTCTAGAACACCATACACAAAAGTTCAAAATGAATTAAAGACTGGCATTTCAGACCTGAAACCATAAAAAACACAGAACAAAGATAACATAGCCCTTAAAGATGTCTGTAGGATCTCAACTCAAACAGTTCAGAAACCTGGACCCATCGCTATCACTGTTGAGCTCTGTATTGTCTACAGAGGTCTTTTCAAAAACAAACTAACCTTTTGGGTTATGAAGATGAAAACTGAAGAAATTATGTCAATTTGGTAAATTTGGGGCAACTAAAAATATTTTTGTGTTTTCTTCTTGATGATCTACTCAAAAATTAAAATGTGTGTTGCTTTTTCTAGATGATGAGACAGGTATTTTTAATATATTTTCAAGCAACCATTATGTGATTTTTGTTTTGAACTATATCACTTAGATCAATTTTTGTTTAGGTTTTAGTTCAAAGCAATGAAATAGGACGTAAACTACACTCGTGGACCTTTTAAAAATCAACTGTATACTTTAGGATGAAAGCTCCACTTTTATTTGTGTTACTCTGGGCAGAAATGGTGATTTTTCCACATTTAAGGGTCCACCCAGAAGTTTGCAACTTAATTGAGTTCTGGAAATGTTCTCATTGTCTTTTTCTTGCCCGTGACATAATTTTTTAGCATAACTGGCTCAAGGGGGCCAGATCTTGCATTTCAGACTGTTAAAGGCTAGATATCTTCTCTTTCTTGAAAACAGATTGCAGCTCAGTTCCCAGCCAACTGCTGCCTTCTTGCCATCACTCACGGAAAGTATGAACTAATAGTGAATGTGGGCAGTTGAATACAGACAGTTCCTGTTACTGGATATTTGGCCACAGAAGACTTGTTTCAGGAAGAGTCATCTTCATGAACACAGAAGTGTGTCTATGGTTACTTCAAGTTCTTAAATTTGATTAAGGTAAAATGATTATTTTTAAAATGTTTAGGCATCACAACAGAGTTTTTAGGGATTAAAATAGTCAAGACAATCTGTATTTTAGCGTTTTAAGATATGCATAAAATTAGCATATCCAGCTGGATATAAAAGTTGAACATAACACCCAGTTTTTTTCTCCATTTCTTTTATAAACTGGTGTCTTCCATATTCCATGTGCTGTTTTTGGTTTGTTTTGTTTTGAGTGAAAAGGAAATTGTGATCATCAGAAAAGTATTCTAAAACTCTTTGATGATGTTATTTTGGTCTTTAGGTAAAATTATCCACATTTTAAAAGGCATGAAGTGAAATTTCTTTATCTTGTGTTGTATTTGGGAGGCAGCATACGGGCTAAGGGCACAATTCCAGAATTAGATTATACTTTTATGATTTATGATCTATTAAATAGAAATGAAAACAGTACTGAAAGCATATATGAACAATTAGAGGTAACATGGGTAAAAAGTTTGGAACAGTGATGTCAAATGGTCATTAAATCTGTGGTGGTAGAATTAGGTACACTATTAGAACCTGAAGACTAACTCAAAATGAAATTAATAAAATTAGTAACTAAATAATTTAGATGTTAGTACATGTCAGGGCTCACAATCTAAATTCTTATTTTCACCCACCTGGATGAGCCATAAATCTGGTTTCTCCAGAGAATTCCCATCATCAACTCATCTGCAGAGATGGCATGGCAGGGGAAACAGCTGTATTGGACTCTGAGTGTGACTTCTATTCTTTTTGGTTTTTTTAAAGGAGAGGTTCAGGAAGGAATGAAGTAGAGCAGGCAGGAAGGCAGGAGGAAAGAGGAGGGAAAGCACTTTGTTATTCTATTTAATTGTACATCTTGATTATTCTCCCCGGCATGGGACACAAACCCAGGTCATTGGGATGTATGTGGCCTGTGCTTCTGCCAGAGCAGTCGACCAAACCACTATTCCACCAGGGCACCCTGGATTCTACACTTTTAAAAACACTTTTAGAAAATATGTGTTCATTTTTAGGTCACTTTGGTTTTTGAAGCCAGAGCAATTATTTTTAGGAAGCTAAAGGGAAATCTATACCAAGTTCTTAAAATCAGCTATGTAGAAACTGGTGAAATACCAGACCTCTGAAATTGCACTTGCATAAAAAAGCCACCATGCAGCACCTAGGTCCTAGAGAGTTATGTGATGTCACTACTGCCTCCTGTCTTTCGTGAGACCTCAGTTCCCTGGTTCTGCCATCATGAAACCCAACCTGACCCATGAAGTCCCTGGTGGCCTAAAGGGAACTATGTGAGTCTCTTCTCTATCACATGCCATTTTCCTTTTCTGTCAGCATATGGATTGAGTTCACACTTGCACTACTGATACACAGTCACTCGAACCTGCAGTGCATTGCTTTCCTTCATATACACATATTCTTGCTGAGTCCTCGTCTCTCCTCCAGAGACTACCTCTGGAAGATTCTACATATCACACTGCTGTATTTATAGGGCATGAAAGCAAGACCATGTTGAACAACTCTTCACATTTCCTAGAGCTGCTACAGATGAAAATACTGCTCAGTAAACCTAGGCCAGCAAACTTTCATGTGCTTTGAAGTACCTTTCAGATTGTTTCCCCAAGTTCAACTCCAGCTAAATTTGCTTGTCTTCAAGCGTTGGCATTCCAGACAATGTTAATATATAAATCTGATCATTTTATTCTTGTTATCTTAATATAATTATTTCTTACATCTGTTTATTGTAAATATACGACTTTGGCAGGCAGGAAAGAAGGAGAGGAGGGGAAGAAGTTTTATTTTATTTACTTACATTAGTTTAGTTTTCCTCTCTGGCCCTGGATGGCAAACCCATATTCTTGGGTGTTAACATGGTTCACATCCCAGTTGCTTTAACCACTAAGGCACACCATAAATTTCATTTTATTGTGGATTCTTTGACTAGAGAAAATACATGATGATTTTTTAGGTCATAACTTGTTAGAAGATTGGCACTTGAATTTTTCTTTTTTTTTAATTTAAATTAATTTTACTGACGGAATACTGACTCCAAAGTGTTTGTTTCTTATCATATTCAAGAGCAGTAAGTCAGGAATTCTGCCATGATAGTTGTTCTTTTGTTATCCTTTGGAGCAATACTTCTGAGTTATTAAAGTCTTCTTAAGATATATACTTGTCAGTCACCACTTTCTAGAGTTATCATTTATATTGATTTAAGTGCTATTTCTCTTAAGAAATTTTACTAGCGTAAAAGATTTGGTGTGTAAGTTTACTTGGAATCCTGACATTTAAGGATGGATTATATACTCTAATTAGCTCATATTTTGGTAGAGTTAATTGAAACACAGAAAGGTTAAATCATTCAAGGTCACATGATTTCAGTAGAAACATGGACTTGGATCTCTTGGTCTTTCTACAAAATCTTGCATATTTTTACCTTGATTTTTCTTTCAACCACACTTTTATTTTCTTTGAGAAGTTTCAAGGTCATTTACATATAATTTGTTTCTCTGTTGAGGCATTTAAAAAACTTAAAATTTTTTAGTATTTAAATTTATAAAGCTATGTGAGTTAAATTTTCTTCTCAAGACACCATTGTGGCTTCTCATTTTTAATCATTTCTTAGCATTATTCATTCTATTTTATTGGATATGCTTTCCCAATTGCAGGTAATGATAATCTGTACCCTTAAAATATTATACAAAATAATTATAGTGTAGAATTCTAGAGTTGGTGCAAAGTCTTAGGGATTAGGAGCTGTTTTAAGCAGGATTGAAATAGTATCCTTAAAATTATTCTCATTTTAATTTATATAGTATTAAGTTGACAAAGCATACGTTAATTATGATTTTTAAAGCCAAGCGAAGTGTTATTATAAAAGTATACAAAAAAATGTGTTGTAAATAAATTTATAGTTCAGAGTAAGCAGGAGCTATGGTTTGTGTTTTCTTCATTTCAGGCCCTTGTTAACTTTCCTCCACGTACTTAAATATTCTGTATCCTATAGTCATTGAATCCTGACAGGCCTTTTAGAATTATCTCTTAGATTTTTCACCTAATTGATTTTTATTTTACTTAAAAAATATTGTACTATAATATCCAAAAGGTTGAAATAACCCAAATATGTATCAGCATATGAACAAATAAGCAAAATGTGGTCCATACATACAAGAGAATATTATTCAGCCTTAAAAAGGAATGAAAAAAAATGCTACAAATATATATGGTCCGTAAAAAAAATGAGATAGGCCAGACATTAAAGGATAAACATTATTTGACTCCATTTATATGAGGTACCTAGAATAGACCAAGAGACAAAGACAAAGTATAATAGCGTGTACCAGGGGCTGGGGAGTGGAAGGAATGGGAATTATTTAATAGGTACTTGGATAATAAAAATGCTCTAGAGATGGATATTGATGACAGTTTTATGACATTGTGATTGTACTTAATGCCACTAAATTATACATTTAAAATCATTAATAAATTTTATGTCGTTTATATTTTTACCACAATAGCAAAATGTCCTGAATCAGCCATGAAGTGGAATACTAGCAATCTCTTTTGGGTTCTCGGTGTACGTCAGGAGGAACTCAGCCTCCTGCCATTCTGAACAGCCTCTTAATTCTCATGCTGGGATGGAGAAAACACAGCTGTATTTACTTTTCCATCCCATCTTCTACTTTCAAATATAACCTTTTTGTAAATGAGCCCCAAGGTCAAATAAAACAACTTTTTGCTCACCTCTTCATTTGCCAAACACTGTTTTTCTAGGGACATTCTGGATTAGGTGCAGCAAGTATGAGGAATACTATTACTCAGATGCCTTGAGTAGATTTTAATTAGCCTGCCTTCATAATGCTTGTATTCAATTTGGAATGATTTATTTCCTTTTGCTTTTGTCTATATAAAAAAAGTACACCTGTGTCTTTACCAGCTGTAGTATTTATAAGTATGTGGACTATTCTACATATCAAATTCGAGTTGCACAGAAAATAAATGTTTCCTTACTCATTATTTTCCCACTTTAAAATAATTCATTTTCTGAGATTAGAGAGCTATTTATATTCAGGATATGAGATCCTACTGATAATTTCCTTTGAATTCTGACTATAGGCATGATAAACTAAGTATAGACTAAGAATTACATATTTAGGTCAGATGCTATAGTTTACTAAGCTATTACATGTTATATCCAGCTCAATAGATATAACCTAGTAATAAGATATAATAATAATAAGATAACCATTACTTTAAGCTCTGTTTCTATAGGGACACGGTCTGTATTTTTGAACTTCCAGCCCCTACCCCAGGTAACATTTGCTTATAGAGATATTGCTTAAACTTAAATCCTTACCAAAAGATAATATCAGACAAATAAGCTTTAAAAGTATTTCCTTTGATGGTGTACTTTACATGGAGTAGGAGCATTCGATTTTAAGTTTGGAGACCCAGAGTACAAATCTCTGCCAATTAACTAGTGATGTGACCTAAAATAGTCATTAAAACTTTGGGCCTTTGAAAATGAGAATAGAAACAGTAATTTCCGTGTAAATTTTAGTGGATAGTGAAAGTACTTCGAAAACTATGTAAAGCATTAAAGGTTAATTGTCCTTTTTCCAAGACTGATTAGAACTTTATTGAGCTCACAGATTTAACTGAATTATCATTAAATTGATCAAATCATATGAATAAGTTGTTTCTTAAAAGCATTATAGGACTTTTTTTTTTAGAAAAACCTTTAGTTTGTTATAACTTTCATTTCCAAATTATTACATTTCTATATGACTTCCTTGATTTTGTTTGGTTGATTTGGGTTTTATGTTGTGGTTAATGTTCCTCTCTTTGGTATAGATGGAGTTGGTTTAGGAAGTAGACGTTGGTTTGGTCTTAATATCCTAATATAGAACACTCCTTTTCTTCACCTGCATCCTGAACCAATGGGGAAACAAAACCAAAGAGCCAGCAGAGAAACAAGATTGCTCCCTTTTTACTGGTACAGCCTAATGTGGAAGAGGCACCTTAGTGTAGTAGCAAAAATAAACTCCTGTGCTCCCAATAACCCATGTCCAGATACACAGGGTAAGCTTGTCAGCACAGCACTCTTACTTGGTTACTTGTTTCCCTAATATAAGTAGAGAGAGGAGAGACTTTTCCCCAGCCTCCAGACCTTGGATGCCATAGCTTCTTCCATCTAGAGACATGGCTCTGTGATTATCACCCACCAGTCTACTTCCTTGGGGAAGAGGTGGTGCAGGAGGTCAAGGTGTTTAGTGAAAAATCCTTCTTTATGGAAACCAGAGAAGTAAAAAAGTGACTTTAATCTTGCAACAGAGGTGAACAGAAATTAAGTAAATGCAGTTTACTTACTCATCCCTTCTCCTAACCTCCTCTTTAGCTTTCCTCTCTGAAGCCTTTTTTCCTTCACAATGCTTACCTAGTCCTCCTGGGCCTGTTCCCAGATCCTTGCCCCGAGCACAGGCTATACTACAACTAAACCAGATTATACCACTAGCTGTGGAGAACAGTAGCTCCTGGGAGAGAAGAGCTGTGTAAAGCGGGTTGATGCTATAAACTGAATATGACCTGCCCAAATTCATATGTTGAAACCTAATCCTCTTGGAGCATCCTGGTAGCTCAGATGTTAAGTCTAAGTAAAGGCAGGAGTCCAAGGACCTCTGTTTATGGCCTGGGAAGGGGGATGGGGCAGAAACAACAAATAACGTGAACAAGTAAATAAATGCTCCTTCTTCCTCCCTCCTCTCTCTTCCTGCCTGCCACCTGTCTGGCTTCATTCCTTTCTCTTAAAACAAAACCTAATCTTTGAGAGTATTTGAAGTAGAGCCTTTGGGAGCTGACTAGGTCATGGGGTAGAGTCCTCATGTATCGGATTAGTACCTTTCTAAAGGAGGCTCCAGGGAGATGCCTAGTCCCTCCTGACATGTCACGTTATAGTGGAAAGAGGGCAGTCTATGAGCTGGGAAGCCAGTCACCAGATACTGAATCTGAATCTGCAGGTGCCTTGATCTTGGACTTTACCGCCTCCAGGACTAGGAGAAATAAATTTCTGTTTGTAAGACAACCAATCTGTAGTATTTTATACAGCAGCTTGAATGGACTAAAACCATTGCTTAAAGGGAATTTGGAGTAAATAAAGTGAGCTTCTTCCCCTCTCTCAGTGAAATCTGAGTCTGTGGTAAAAAATATTTTCCAGTTTCATCTGTATTGTAGTAAGACATAATTGAACTTCCTTTAAGAGACATATTGTGGTATTGTTTACTTGGCAAATCAGGAAGAATCTATCTCATTCTTCAGGAAATAAATATATATGGGGTCTCAAACTAGTTTTAAGTTCTATCTGTAATACGACCTACAGTTCACTTCACTATGTTGTTGATAATAGGAAAAACGATTGGTAAAATCTTAGAAAACAAAAGCAGGATGCAAGGCTTACCAGAATTCCTAGCTTACTCTGAATACATTTGATATACAGTTTGTGAAGAAATTTAAATTATTCAGTAAACATGGCTTACCCACCTATTATGAGCTAGTCATTGCCAGAGAAGTGGAGATAAAAGCTTTGCTCCGAGTTTTTGAGATTCCCATAGTGTTTTGAGAGTGACAAAGAATTCTAGTCTAGTATGATATACCCTCTGAAAGAAGTATGTGCAGCATGGTCTGAAAGCACAAGGATAGGTAACTGACCCAGGTTTGCGGAGTCACTTGGGGGAAATCTTTCTAAAGAGTCCTGATGGGCAAGTTGAAATAAGAAAGATCAATAGAGTAAAAGTAAGAGAAATTTTGCTAATTTAGGCAAATGTGACTGAATGAGCCAAGACTTAGCTAATGAGAGAGTCTGGCATATTTGATAAGAGTGAACATCTTGAGATGGAGAAAGTATGGGGGTTAGAGAATGGTGATCTTAGAGATTGGAATGGGAAAGCAAAGTCAGATTATGCTTTGTGTATGTGCGCTGTGATAAGGAATTTGTCCTTTTCTCCAATGTCATCAAAGAATCGTAAAGCAAGAAAGAGCATATGCTTTAGATATTACCAGGAAGAATATAATTTAGGAAGAATAAGACAATGTCCAGGAAACTCTTACAGCAGTCAAGACAGAAGATTATATTGCATTAAGAGTATGACAGTGTATCTGAAGAGAAACTGATGAACTTGGGGAGGCATTAAAAACACTGAAATCAATAAGACTTGGTCATTTCCTGGATGGAGGAAGTAAGAGGGAGAGAGAAGTCAAAGATAATTTAGATTTTTGTGTTGGTTAATCATGTCAATACCCTTTACAAATACAGAAAATATTGCAAGACCATTGAATTTGGGAAGACAGAGTTGGGAAGGAGATGCAAACCAACTTTAGAATATGTGAATTTAAGATCCCTATTGAAGAGGCAAAAGATAATGTATAAAAGGGTTGAACACAGGGTTAAGCGCTCTGGATAGCAATGTGGTTTTGAGATTGTGTGTGTGTGTCTGTGTGTGTGTGTGTCTGTGTGTGTGTGTAGACATGTAGGTACCTATAGGCTTTTTGAAAGTGGAGGAGTAGGGCAGTGTACACCATGGTAGGAATAAACTCATCCAAGGAAACATGTTTGAGACTAAGAACAATAAAAAAACAGAAACAAGGCCCTAGAGAATATTACCATTTCAGAAACAGGCAAAAGGTTAGACAGAAGGCAAAAGTAAGAAGTGGCACAGAAATCAAGAAATGAAAACTCAGTGAGTCAACAGTAAGAAGTGCTACCAAGAGGTAGTAGAAGATTGGCACTTCCAAACATCCTTGCATTTAGCAAAACAGTGAGTATTAGTAACATTGGAGAAAGCAGTGTCAGAGGGCCAGAAAAAGTAGGCAGATTGCAGTGTGTGAAGAGTGAAGCAGACAGCCAGAGTCAAAAGTTCTTAGTTTGACTGTGCAAATAAAAAAGGGAGAGCATGGCAGTCCATGGGAGAGATGCCAATGGGCAACACAGACTTGAGGACTTTCTATAAGTGGTTCATTGATATACGAATGATTAGCAGTTAGGAGACACCACCTAATGGATACAGCCAGGTCCTTAAAGAGTGGGGACTGGATAAATGCGGGGCACCAGGGGAGGGATTTGCTTTTGGTAGGAGGAGGGCCACTGCCTTTGTGGGAGCAGGAGCAGGTGGGTAGAAAGGCAGATAGGTTTTCAGATGGAGCTGGTAGAGGAGATATACTTGGTGTTTCCTATATTCACTGTTAAGTAGGAGCCTAGCCCATCCTCTGACAGCAAGGAGGAAGGAGGTAAAGTAGGACTAGAGGAAAGAGAAAGGGAGAAATAGATGCTGTGAAGAATAAGGGGGTTAGGCCTACTGGGAAACAGGAGATGTCTGGAGAGCTTAAAGTTAGAGATCATGAATTTCTCTATAAAAGAACTTTCTATGTGCTTTTCAAAAATATCACTGGAGTGGTTGCTTTAGCGGCACAGATACTAGAAACCAGAATGACACTGAGGAGATGAGCTTGGCCCCTGCACGAGAATGACACACAAATGAAGCATTCTGCATTTAAAAAAAAATAATTGCAACAGCCTTTCGTATTTTCAAAACCAGTATTAAACAGGATACAACACTGAACACACAGCTTCTTGTCTGGTTCCTTTCCTCAAATGCTTCTCTTTCCTCTTTCTACTGCCCCCCCCCCCCACCCCGTCCCAGTTGACTAGTACAGAAGATTTTCCAGCTTCAGTCAAACCACTTTTCCAAGATCACATGGAACAGATTATAGAAGCAAGTGACACAGACCGCTCACTTCCCTTTCTTCACTTGTAATATTCAACTGAAATTCTGTTAAGGAAGTTAGGAGAACTTTAAAAAACAGTTTAAAGAAAATGAGAGAAGCAGGAAGCACAAATAGATGGAAATATTGAGGAAAAAAGAAAGGGGAACAAATAATGGGAAAAAAGCATGAACCAAAATGTAAACTGAAATGATATCAGACATCAGAAAGGAATGGCAGTAAAGAAGATATGTTCTTTCTAACCTAACTTCTTAGATTGCCGTGCAAATATCTAATCCTCCAATTAGTAACTCGTCATATGACATATATTTCAGTGAATTCAGCTTTCTTCTGCCTAATTTATGTGTATTAGTAGTGAAGTGTGCTGAGATTTTGTTTCCCTTTGTTATGGCCCCTCAGTTTAAAAATCAAGTCCGAGGTGCCTAGAGTATCTGAGAAACTAGCAGACCAGATTCCATGTCATTAACAAATATTCAGGAAGCACTTGTTATGTGCAGATTCTACTCCTCTGAGTTCCAGGGATTTAGGAAATGGTCTGTCTTTGCAATATAATTTCTCCCAACTGAAAGGAGACTGGGGCTTAGGACTTACATCGATTAACAAACCAGTCCTCTGGTTTTTAACAGCCTCTTAGAAGAAATAAGGATCTAGAGTAACTGCCTTTGAACTGTGGCATGGATTGTCTCACCTTCTTCTAACCTCTTGTCCCTGATGCTTCTGACTCAGATTTGGCCCTGCTCTACCCTGCATCTAGATGCTGATGTAATGCAAGCAGATACCTGCTGAAGCCAGAATAAAATGGATAGTTATCTAGGGAGATAAAGTGACAGTGTTGCTGGTTCAGACTATTGTTCAAAAGAACATGTATTTTATTTATAGACATTAGAATTTAAGGGCATAGATAGCCAGAGCTTGCTTAGTATTACCTCTTCTTACTATAAGTCGTTTCCTAGAAATGTGCTTGATATGGCTACCTTTTTTCACATGTAAATTAATTGTGTTAGATGGGTGTTTCATACCTGGTTTCACATTCTTTTATAGCCTCTATTACTGTTTTCGTTAAGGCTGGTTTCTAAATTTTAATGCTTCAATATTTTGCCTTTATAGAACATTATCTTTTTTCTACTTGTCTGAGGCACAGATTGCAGAAAAATACAAAAGTTTTTAAAAGATGCCAAATATAGGTGATATTCATGTTAATAATATATTCATACTTTAGTCAGGTATGGATAAGTAGATAAAGTCTCCGAATAGTTATCAGGTTTGCTAAATTGGCTCCCCGGAATAGACTTCATAATGGTTAGTGGTGCTTTTTGTGCCAGAAAAAAATGTAGTTATCTGTCTTTAAAACTGCATTTCCTTGCTTTCAAACATCCAAGAGTAAGGATCACAAGGATGTCACTAAAATTTTGTTACTCTGGGGAAGTGATTTCCCTCTTCTAAGCCTTTACTAAAAAGGTTATGTACCTTGTATTTTGGAGAGTGTTTTTTTTACGAAGGTTTAAGTAAATTTTACAGATTGAACCCCGTGAATCTTTACAGTCCTTCAAGAAAGAGGGATAGTGCCTATAAACCTCCGAATATTTGAAACAAAGTTAACAGAATACAAAATAAATTAGTCTAGTCCGTTTCTTTACAGGGTTAACTGATCAGTGAGAAGTCATTTTTATACAACATGAAAATGGAGCTTATTAATTCTAAGCTTTATTTGTTGTAATGATATAGATAAGGAAATTTATCTTCTGAAGGCTTGGAAAAAAAAAAGCAGTTCTGCATGGTATACTCATTTAAACCATGTAAAGGCAAAAACTAATTTCAAAGAGAAGTTTTAAAACTAGATTACCCAAAGGAACCTAGATTCAAAAGCATTATCTTAGTATTTCTATGAACAGGATTAATCACAAAAATAAAAAATATTAATATGCTTTATGAATATAATATTGAAGAATTTTTAGTTTGGCTATTAATATTAGGTTAATTGATTCTTTTCTTCCTGTTCATTTTAGTTAACATACTCATTCTTCCCTTTAAAGACCCATTTTATGATGCAAATGAAAAAAAAAAAAAACAAATGCAAGACTTTGTGTTTAAGAGAACTGCTTTCTGCAGGGGAACTCAAGCACCTGTTTCAGTCCTCCGCCCCCACCTCTGCTTCCACCGGCTGCCAAGCTAGACTTCGTGATCAGGATTTAAGCGACTACGGGGTCCTCAAATTTGACTCACATTTTCTTTGTGACTTATTCTTGTTTTGCCTTATAATTTCTTCCCTTCCAGCTCTCAGCATGCCAGCAGCTGCATCATGGCGCTCACCCTGCTGCCAAGACGGCAGCAGCCTCCTTGGAAACTGTAATGTTGCACTCTAGCCAACTGTTAAGAGATAGATGCTGGGGTAATACTGCACAGCTGAAATTCAGATCCTTCTAGGAGAAATTTGGTGGAACACTTTGCCATGATATTTTTAAAGTTAATTTTTTAAACTTTTACTATCAAAATGTTTAAACCTATATAACGATCGCCAAGGCACACCCTGATGGAGTAGCAGTTGGATCCAATGCCTCCAGCTGGGTGCAGTCCACATATATCCCAGGGACCCAGGTTTGCATCCTGGGACCAGGGAGAGCAACCAAGATAAACAGCTAAATAAAAAAATTTTAAATAGAATGTCTTCCTGTCAGTTTGCCTGCTCCCTTTCATTCCTGCTGCACCTTCCCATTAAAAAAATAAATAATAAAGGTAGCAAGAATACTGTAGTATATTCCCATGTATGTTCTGTCTTTCTGTTTCAATAATAATCAAGTCATAGACCCTCTTTTTTCACTGTCCAGGGTATTTTCCCCATGATTTATCCAAACTACTAGTAGATTCATTTCCAAGGACAAATAACTCTTAAATCACTGTTGCTTTTCCATCTTTCAAATCTAAGATCTGTCTCCTGAATTAATTTTCTCAGTCCTTTATTCTTAAAGGTCCAAGTTATCAGTTTTTTTCTTTCTGAATTAAACCAAGATGTGCTACTCTAGTAACTGTCGTATTTTCGAATATCATTTCCTAAATTTTCAAGGCTTTGTACATTCAATTAGCCAGTCTAGTCAAGGCATGTCTGAAATGTGTGGAATCTTAGAAAGTAGGGCATTAAAGATCACTGGGTTGATTCTTAATTTCACCATAAACGAACTGTATAACCTGGGACAATTCCTTAACCATTCTGTGCTCACTGTCTTCTTGTTTTTAACTTGGGAACAATAAGAGTTCACATCCCATAGAGCTTTTGCAAGACTTAGATGAATGAATGAATATGTTTGAACAGCTTAGATATAAAGCCAGTCAAAGTATATATGCTAACTGCTGTCATCATTATCAGTTTTGTCCCTCACCACTCCTTTTACAAGAAAAAAGAAATGAGGTCCAGGTGGGCGAAGCAGCCTCCTTCAGGAAATACGGCAGTTAGATCAGGAGAACTTGAACAAGAAACCACACCTCAATTCCTTTATTATACTAAGTATAGTTTGACATAGTCTTGTCTTCAAGGAACTAAGCTCTTTCTATGCTCTAACAGGTAAGAATAATTAGGAAAGGAAAGAAGATTAATACAAGCATGAAGGAGTAATATTGCTAGTGGAGAGTTCATCTTTAAAAGATGTATGTTTAGAAAATAAAGTATTACAAGTAATATACCTTTCTAATGGAGAAGGTGAGATTTTAAGAATGCATTTATTCAAGAAAGGAGATGATTTGGCTAATGAAACTAGAGAATGTTCTGTATACAGGAAGAAAGTTTAAAAATGGGATGATAATACATCTAGTGAATATCTGCATGCAGCATTAAGAGAGAAAGAGATATAAGAGAGGGGAGGGTACAATTATTTGATTATTTGAACCACAACTGAACATCAAAACAAAAAGAAGTGGATGGATCCTAAACTTTATCTAAAGGTAATCTGGATCTGACATTCCTAAATTTGTTATTTATTCACTTAGTTTAACATGTGCTAAGCACTCGTCTACTTAGCACTACTTCATTTAATCCTTATAACAATGGTCTTGTGTAATCTTGAGGAAATAAATTCTTTAAATAGACAACATCATTACTCACTGATACCTGCAGCATATCACTCTCCACACTCTGACTTAACAACTGACAGCGAAGAAGAGCTAAAGTAGAACTAGAGGAGCGATACCTGCTCTCTGATCAAGTTCTAGAGCTGGTGGAATAGACAGATACCTGTGCGCTCGGCTGACCTGTGAGACTTAGTATTGAAGTCCCAGTCAGTCTTCAGGAGGCAGGTTTTGTCCAAGACACACATGGACCATTCTAATAAGCTCTGTAATGCAGGGTGTGGTAACATTTGTTCTTGTCTTAAGAAAGACTGCTGTTTTATTTTCACATGAAGTTATAAGAAGTGTTTAGTAGCTTCATTAATAATTTGAAGTCATTCACTAAAGTATTTCTTGAGGGACTCAGCTCTAGGCATTGTGAAGCCTTAAGAAGAGAGCAGTTTCCTCTATAAAGAATTGCCATGAATTTTTTTCTTCATGAACTTCTCATCAGTGTTTCAACTGCCACTTTTTCCCAAAAATCAACAGAAACCAACAAAATCAACAGAATCTTCCTTGCCCACATCTCTCTCCAGCTACTGCCCTGTTTCTTTTTCCATTTCAAGCTAAAAAGAATTTTCTTAGTTGTCTTCACGTCTTTTCCTCTGTCCTCTTCTCACCACACACCAAGCAGATTTTCTCCACCAGATCTCACCTCTGACCTCATCCTTGACTCTTCCTTTACTCTCATACCCTGTGTACATTATCAGCAAATCCTACTGGCTTTATTCTTAAGGTCTATCCAAAATCCAACTGTATTATCCATCTTTATTATCACAGCTCTAATCCATCCCACAATCACCTCTGATTCTCAGCTGAAAGATTCCTGACCACTGTCTCCTGTCTATAAAGCATCCAAAGTGGTAATTTTAAGCCGTCAGTCAGAATATAGCTCCTCTGCAGCAGTCTGTTCAAGATTTCTTAATCTCTCATGCAAGAATGTGGATGACTCTCATGCATAATATGTTGAGTGAAAGAACACAGAAACAAAAGAGTCCCTACTGTGTGATTACCTTCATTTAAAATACCAAGCCAGTAGAACCATTCTGTGTGATTAGAAGTCAGAATGGTGATTGAGGGAGCAAGGACCTGATTGTCACTGAAGGATCACACAAGGACTTTGGGGGAGCTGGTCATTTCTGCTTATTAATCTGGTTGTTAGTCACTCACAGGTATTCAGTTCATGACAGTTTTTCAAGCTATATACTTAATTATGTATGTACCCTTCTCTGTATGTTATTTTCACTTCAAGAAAAAGTTGGACAAAATTGTTTTTTATCCAGAAAATCATTCTCCTCTAGACTTAGAATTGAGATATATATAGACATTTATAACCAATATAATGTAAACTCCAAGCAGGAAAAAGTCTTACCTGCTTTCATCCATTCAACCAGATATCTGTTGTACAAGGCACTGATCTAGACCTTTAGGAAACAGTATTGAACATGAGAAATTCCTCAAGCTTCCATGGGATGATAATCAGAATATATCATATAACAAGGAGCTGAGGGCTATGGAGAAGAAAAGGGCAAGAGAGGGAGAGGGGCATGTTGGGGTGGAGGCAGGGAGGCCAGTTTTAATGCAACGGTCAGGACAGAGCTCAGTGAGGATGGAAGGAGACAGTTGATCTAACTCTTGGAAAAAGTGAGGGAAGGAGTTATGTGTATATCTTAGAAAAAACTCTCCTGGGAGAGGAACTGGAAAGCAAAGGCTGGAGGCAGATGCATTCCGAATGTGCATGAGCAACTGGAGGCAGTGGGACAGGAGAGCAGTGAGCCACGACAGACACACTGGGGACCAGGGCAGCGAAGCACCTGGCCCAGATCATTAAGGGTGTTGCAGGCCTCTGTAAAGACTCAGATTTATTCTTCATGAAACTTGGGGGTGGGGATAAATTTTTGCCCAAGCTGGTTTGAGTTAGGTTTCAGCCATTTGTGATGGCAGGCTGTTCATTCTCATAGCTGTAAATAAACTTCAACTTATTATCCATTCTATTATTGATAGATGCTTTTAGGTAGTTTTCAGTTAGGGCCTACATTAAGTGCTACTATGAATACCCTACAACACCCTAGTCCACATCTTTGGTAAACTAGTGTATGCAAGTTATAGCAATTTAAAGAAATTGAACAAGAGATATCAATAACGTGTAATATATCATGTAGTTTCCAATGAAAGTCTATTAATATTCAGTATACCTGAGAGGTAAATTCTCAGATATACATTAGGGTAGAGGAGTAAAGTATACAAGGCAGAGAATACAAAGATAGGGCAAATTGTTTGCCCTCAAAGACCCTAGTTTAGCTGGAAGTAAAACAAGTGCATATTAAACAGCAGCTGGTAAGGACACATATAGGAAATGACAGTATCACAGGCAATCTGTCCCATGATCATTCTGGAGTGGACAGGGTCTCTCTCGTTGGACCACACAGATGTAAGATCGACAGGGAAGTGGGAATTCAGTAGAGCCTGAAGGCATACATCAGACTTGGAAAAGCAGAGACAGACTTTGTAGACTTTACTGGGCTCAGGAAATAGCAAGAATTTGTATCTGAGGGGATGGTGAATGGGCATTCTGAGTAAGAGAAGGGTTTAGGATTCATTTCAAAACCGCGTATAGATTTGGGTGGATGTACTTGCAAGTAAATAGCTGCATTCTAATCTGGAATATTTATATATTCCACGTTCCTCAATCGTTAATATATTAATACCCCACTTACAGCTACTAAACCTCATGACCATAGGGTCTAAATAATTTAAATACATGTGTATTTTTAGACAGGCACAGAAAACACATCCAGTGTGAAGGTAGCGGGCTCCAAGATGGAAGATAAGACAGGCCAGACTCTGGAAAACAGTGCATTAATGACGGAGCTTCTGAGCGATGTGCCCTTCACCTTGGCCCCACATGTGCTGGCCATGCAGGGCACCATCAGTGACCTTCCAGACCACTTACTCTCCTATGATGTCAGCGAAAACTTATCACGGTTTTGGTATGATTTCACTCTTGAAAATGCATTGCTCTATAATTCTTAATCGTTATGCCTGTTTGCACCTTAACAGCTTTTATGTTCTTTGCCATTTCAATGTTTAAACACCTCAGAAAAGCAAGAATCATAAAGAAATAATGTTATGGCCATTGCTTTTTTTAAAAGAATATGATATATTTGTATAAAAATTGAACTTCTACTTCCTTTCCCCCAAATAATAAATGTAAAAATTAGGCTATCAAGGTTTTATGGGAGGTTTAGAGTCCTTCGATGATTCCTTCAAAATAAAGCACTTCGACTTTATCTTAGAAGAGCTGTGTAAAGGAACTGTGACATATTTGTTCATTACTGCAACTCTAAAGTCTGTATTTAGAGCAATTGTGAATTCTCTTCTTTGGTTTGGAGAAAGCTTGAATTAATGTTATCCCCTTTCTTCTTTCATGGTGTTTATGAATGAGTTCAGAAAAAAAATGTTTCCATTCAGCTTATATTTTCAGTTCTGATTTAGACAGTAATGTGGAAATTTAGAACATTTCCTAAAACATAGTTGTAGTTTGCTGATAGATGCTATACCTGCTCTGGATGTGGTTTTGAGTGATAAATTTCAATTTCCTTAAGTCTACCTTTCCTTTCTGCCTGGAATGATTCTTGTGTTTCTGCCTTTGTTTTCTGTCTTGTTGCTGCTTCTCAGTGTGATCTTTCATCAGCTTCCCAAAGAACTTTCCGCTTCTGCCTCAGCTGCCATTTGCTCGTTTCCATGTATGTTCCTAGTTTATGAAGAGAACTACATTTCCAGTCAAACTCTGCCTCCAAAAGAAAAACATCTCATGATGACACATTATTGTTGAGAACACCCTTATTTAAAAACTTAATGGCCACGATACAGATGGGAATACTTCATTACTAGAAAAACTAAAATCAACTCATTTCCAGTTAAGAGTATAGGCAAAACACCTAGATAACAGCCTTCAGTTCTTGAATATCCATTACCTATTGGAACTCAAACAGAACTCTCATTGGTCAATACACTATAAAGGGAAGAGGTCAATTAGATAGAGTCTCTTCTATGCCATGGAGGTTTTAACAAATTACATTTGCTTTGGTTAGTAAAATACAAAAATTCTGTGCCAAATTTTAAATATATTTTTCACACAGAGTGCCATAGTAAAACTAAACACTGTGCAAAAGTTACATGACTTATTCAAGTTTTAATGTGTTATGCATGCTTGTCTAATAAATGTGGCATGGTCTTGATAAAAATGTTAATATCTAAAAGTCAAACATTTCTATTGAAAAATGTTTCATTTGCAAATAATGTTACCATGTGAATGATTAAATTAGATCTTTACATAGTTTTCATAAAGTATCAGTCTAAGGAATATGACTTATTACTAACAAATATGTGAACATTTTATAAAAATTTTTGTGAATGTACATCCTTTTCAATACCATATTAATGTCCCCTTAAAGCTAAATGTGTGTTGTAAATTTGTCTATGTCAAATTTTGTCTAAAATATTATTACTTGTTTTTTATATTTATGTTATAAATATGCTTATAATTTTCATTCATGTACAAAAATTATATTTAAATAAATGTGAATCAAAATAAACTGATATTATTTTCATATCCAGGAAAATGGTTTTCTTTGCATTAATCATACCTGAATGCAAGTTAAGACTCTTTGGGAGGTAGAGATTTAACTATATAGTTTGTCCAGTACAGAGAAAAGTATGAAATGTCCTCTAACACATAAGTTTTCAGGAATAACATTGAAAATGGTAGGATAAGTAGTCCTAGCTTAAGAGGATTTGAGAGATTTGAGATGAACATCTCTAGATAGCTCCTCATCATCACAAAATTTAGTAAGAACTATGTTATAATCTATTTTTAACAAAAACATTATGAAGATGGCCATTTTAATTTTTTTATCCTGTATATAAATAGTGCTACTATTTTAAAGCTGAAAGCATTGAAAATGACCCAGCCAACTCCATTTACTCCAGAGAACATAAAAGCCTAGAAAGACTAAATGACTTAAGACACCTAATGATAAATAAAAGTTTACTTTAATAGTGTTAATAACTATAAACTACAACAAAGCTGTGTGCTATGGTTAGAAAGAGTTCAGACATTTGAGGCTGTCAGTTTGTAATGGTTCCTCCAGTTACAAGCTGTCAGTCCCCTAACTTCTGGTGTCCTCAGGTCTCTCACTTGTTAAATGGCACTTGTATGTACCTTGCAGGGTTACATCATATTATAGGCAGCTCACTTCAGATGCCTGGCAGCATAAAATCTGACATACCATAGGAGTTCCTGGAAAGGGAGCTGTTGTAATTCTCATTACTAGCCATACACATAATGTTCAGATGAAATGCAAAATACATATTAACTGTTTAAAGAATAATATTAAAAATAGCTACCTCCACTTATTATAGATCCCCTGCACATTACTTTTTCCGTATTTAAATAAGTTATTATGAAAAAATGTTCCTAAGATGTTAGTTGACTCTTCTGCAGTTCTTAGTTGAGAATTCCACCGGGAACATAGGAAGCTTATCAAGCATCAGTCCTTTTCCCGAATATAAACTATCATCATAAATTACTGTTGATATAGAATGTGCAAATGATTAAATTAATTTTATTTAAACCCTAAATATAGTCAAGAAGTTGCGTGTATTTTTTCAGCTGTATTTAATGACATTTTAATAATTTCCTAAAAAAAGAATTAGGCAAATCTGAGCAGTTTATTATTTTTGTTAAATTTTGGTTAACTTGACTTTTAAGATTATACCATCAAATGTTTACAAAAAGCATCATTTTTTAAAAAATACTTAAAACCCACCATAGGTTTTTTTAGTAAACATTCACTGACACACTTTTTCCTTTCTCAAAAATGATAATTTGAAAACAGTATGAAATAAGTCTTTTTTAAAAATTCCCAGACACCTGGTTTCTTATTTAAAAAACAGGCATGAAATAGCAAAGAAATAATCTCATTCCTGTTCTAAAAGAGATATATAGGAGATCTTACCTCTTATAGTAACACTTGCTCAATAAATGAACACTGCCCTCAGTAACCTAGCAAAGACTGCTACTTTCAGAGATTAGTACATTGTCTTGTTAATCATGTCATTAATAACAGTAACATGACATGTAAGTCTATTGGCTAGGTGGTTGAAGGGGGTGTTACATCTTTTAAAACTGATGAGAAATACTGGCTTTTGAATATTATTTTTTAGCATTTATGTCCTATTACAATACCTCCTTGAGGGTTGAGAAGCCACATAAGTTATTTGGAATTCTTCCATCTAAGATGTGTCTTTTTTTCCCATTTATTTATTCCATTTATTTATTTATTCCATTCTTTATCATTTACTTATTAATGATGGAACTTAAGTATATTCGACCTTTTTTTCTAAGTATAAATCAGTGGTGATCAAGAAAAAGATTTGTTTTTATAAAAGTTAAATTTCAAACATTTTATAAGGTACAAATGAATATCATTTGGTGTTGAATAGGTAATATATTCTATATTTTGCTCAGAATTCATCTCCTTACAAATATAAGCTGTGCTTTTCCTTCACTTGCAATGACTATAACTACACAATAGACCTTCCCTGCGGAGTTACTATGAGTGTTGCATTGTAAGGAAAGTCCCCTTAGATACTTGGCTTTTTTCTCTCTTCATTCTCATGATGATCATGTCTTACACATAATGTAATTCTTCAGCAAGTGATGTGAAGGCAAAGTTATAGCTCCTCTTTAAAGAACCAAGATAACTTGTGAGACAAAGAGCTGTTACCTATAATAAGTGAGACCTTTTTCAGTAACAGCAAAAACAAAGTAGTGGCTCCACAAGTTCCTAAAGAAACTTCATTTTCATCTTTAAGAAAGAGTTTTTAAGACCAGTATAAGAAAACTTGGTCATCTTCTGGAAGGAAGAGATGCCCAGGATACTCTTTTCACCTGTGATTGGCAGAATTCAGTGTGTACTCAAACATAAAGTTGACCTCATCTAAGTTCAAGTGGGGAAAAAAATTAAGCAAAAAGCATTATTTGTCCTTGGAAGAAACCTGAATACAGTTCTTCATGAATTTGTTCAGTCCAATTTTCACCCCTACAAAGGCATAACTTTCTCATAATCAAAGGTAAGTGAAAGAATAATTATATCCAAAATAACCCGTCAGTAGGTTAACTCTGAACCAGCTCCACGCACAATGTATTAGGTTCTGCCAAGTCAAGGAGAGAGTCAGACAGTCCATTTTAGAGGTCATTTAAGGAGAAGGCCTCCTAAGACTGCTGCCAGGGACCTACGATCCAGCGTCTGACATGTAGGTTCTGCACCTGCCAAATCTACTGCTTGTGTGGCCACAGGTGTTTACTGTAACTCTGAAATACGCTGAAGAAGGACCAGACTATGTCAGTTTCATTGTGCATATGTGTACTTATGTATTTGGTTTTCCTTTTAACCTTGTTTTCAAAAGATGCTTACTTTATTTTGTTTCAGAATTAATAAATTTCTGCATAATGGCGTATAACATTTGGGAAAGTAGCAAAGAATAAGCTTTTGTTCAGGAACAAGAGCAAAACAAAAGCGAGTTCTTACACTTAGAGGGTAAACCATACACTAACATGCTGGGTGTGGCATTGAAGCTTAATCATTTAATTAGGTCTTCTCAAGACCTAAAGAAAGAATGGATAAGCAAAAGCAAACAGGCAGTTGATCTATGATCTATGATAAAAGCCTAAATATTCATTCTTTCCCTATAGTCTCTCTCCTCATCCTTGTTTTAGATCTTCACAAGAATTTATCAGTATATATTTTTGAGCCTGAAACAGACTATACCAGCTGTTATCATCAGTTAACAAGATTGACACTGAGTTATTCTAGTCCCCTTGTAGGAGACTTAGCTCCTGTTTATGAGACAAATTGAGGAACTTATATATCATGTAAATATTTGAGGTGACTAACACTAGAAATATGGGTAGCAGTAGAAATGAAATTGATTAAGAGAAGGAATGACTTTGGTAATAACTAAGAATCAACAGTCAATAGCATTTAAATATATATTTACACTTCAAAATTAAATACATACTTTTTACTCTTCTATTTAACTTATTCCATAAATGGAAAAAAATTAATTTAATGGAAGAAGAGATACTCTTCAAATTTCATCTTATTAAATCTCTTCTAAGAAAAAATGCTTGAACCTTTAAGCACTGTTTTTCCATCATTTAAAACCACGTGCCCTACAATGTAATTTCCACTGTAATTATCCTCTTATGAATTTCACCAGCAAAAAAGATTTGGGGCAGGTTTTTCTCTGTGTTTTATATTATATTCAAAACAAGTAAATTGAATATACTTTTTCAAAATAAAAGGCCACCCCATTCCTCTTAAGAATCTATACTGTCGGCACACCCTAGTAGAGTAGCAGTTGGTTCCGTCTCCACAGGACACAGGTCTCATACCTCTGGGTTTGAGTCCCAGGTCAAGAGGAAACAACAAGTGTGAACAACTAAATAAAAATAAAATAAAGATACTTTCTCCTCCTTTCTCTTCCTTCTTGCCTATCTACTCTCCTTCATTCCTGCCTGCACCTTTTCTTAAAAAAAATAAAGTCTATGCAGTCTTTTTAGATTCGATCAGACATATATACTTAATACATAATAAATTCTCAATCAGGATTTGTTGAGTGTATAAATGAAACAATAAATTATCTATAAATGAGACCAAAAGCAAAGGAATAAAATTCAAAACTTTTGTAGTTTCTCAGGCCCCAGTAAGAGTCCCAAATTATGCTGTGTCTACTTAGCTGAAAATAGTGTTTATTTTACCAAGCCTCCTATACATTGTACCTTTGGCTGTTTTGGGTATACTCATTTTACAGGTTGTGTTTTCCTCTGCCCATAATAACTATGTGCTCATGATGAATAAGAGCTGGTTCTGGACTATATATTTTGGTGTTGTGGATTAACTCATTTGAGATTTTATACAGCTGCCAAATTTCCCATGCATATATTTGGTCATATTTGCATGTATTCCTATTTCAGGATTTATTAATCCTAGCTGATCTGTCCTTGAACAGTGTTCTCATTTTTCATATGCTTTATTGTGTACTTTAAATGAACTTCTTTCAGAAAAAGTTATTTTTCTAGGAACAGTGATATACATTTCTTCTAATACTCATGTATATCGCTTACTTATCCTACTCAACGAATTCTTCCCTTGTCATTTGAACATGTTTAGATTTTTTCCCCTCTAATTGTAAACTTGCTTTCCTTTACTTTAGAGTCTATTTGTTCCCCCACTTATATCCTATTCACTCGTGGTCTTTCTGTAATCTGATTTCCCAATTCCAGTGGAACCTCTGCTGAACTGGCTCATACAGGAGCTAGCTCCAATTTGCCAAATGCCTTATCTCTATTTCTTGGAAGCAGTTATCACTGGTGATTAATTCCACTCTCCTGAAATTCTTACCTTTGATAGCTGTGATACCACCTTTTTGTTTTCCTTCTTCAGTGACCATTCCATCTTAGACCACCAGAGACTTCCTTTCCCAACTCCACCTCTAAAATGTTAAGATGAATTGCACCTTTGGTTCTCTTTCTTTTCCTCTCTTTCTTCTTCTTGCATAAATATATGCATGCTTATCTACCACTGCTGACACCCACATCAATCTCTAGGTTAAAACTCTCTCAAATTACATATCCATATGCATCATTTGCTATCAGATATCTCTTTAATTCTTACTCTTATTTTCTCTAACAAGCCATGGAACTTTTCATTGTATACTCCCCACAGTTTTTCATCCCCTTTTCTCCCCTTGGTCTTGATGAGAAGAACATACTTAACATTCCTGTACCCCAAGAGACAGACATATAACCTGACCAGTCCAGTCACCATCCCTCCATCAACTGATACTAGATATAAAAGTAGCACCTCTTGCTATTCTATCACTACCAGCCCTCCTTCCCTCAGTGTTTTAAAGTCCTAACCATATCATTTGAGGACCTGAATTGCCCAAGCAGGAAATCTAAGAGTTTACCCATTCTTCCTTCTTACTCCTATACAAAAGCATTGACAAACTTTAATTACACAGCTTAAAGATTTATCTCTGAAGTCTCTCTTGGTATCTACTGCCCCTACTTCAGTTAGGTTTTTATCGGTTCCCCTAACTGATCTTTTTGTATCTAGATTAGCCCCCCTCTCATACGTCCTCTGTGTTAAAACCAGAAGGCACTTGTTAAACAAAAAACAAATAAACAAAAACAGATTAAATCTCCCAATGATTGCTCTTCCAGTGTCTTCTGGAGAACTGAAGCCATACACATACACACATCTACCTCTTCATCTCATTATGTTCCTGTTCATGTCATCGTGTTCTCGTTCTAGTGAGCTCTCTCCAGTACTGTTGAATATGCCATATTTTCCCTCATCTTCACATTCTGTTCTTTTACCTGGAATAAGATGACCTTCCCTGCCTTATCTGGCTAAACCCTATTACAAGGTTTTGCTCAAGTATCACCTCCTCTAGAAAGCCTTTCCTTACTCCTAAACTGACTGGAGGTCATCCCATGTTCCTATATTATGCTTTGCTCTCTTCAAAGGGTCTTGAGCCAAATATTGTAAATGTTGTCTACTTCATAACTATGAATGAATTCTAACATATACTTCCATGTTTAACGTGATGCCTGATATGTGGTGTGCACTCAGTAAAACTTTATTGAGTGAACAAAAGAATCACCTGTGATTCAAGGATATGTGTAAGGTTTTAATCCCTTGAGTCTAAGTTAGAAACCTTTAGGCAATGTTTTAGACATTCATAATAGATTATACTACATTTCCTTAATGTCGTCAAACTTATCTTGTATCTAAAGCAATCTATCTTCTTAAATTTTTGAAAGTAGAAACATGTTTTATTTGATTTACTTATCAGAACTAATATAATAAAATTTGTATTATAATCTTTGAGATAATGTAAGTTTTTAAGGTTAAATTTGGGGGTATACATGGTTATGAATCTATTATAACTTGAGTTTCATGCTTTTGACTTTCTTCTACCTTATATCAACTTTGATTAATGCTAATTAAATTACATGGCTCTTTTAAAATCATGATCCGTGTATATTTTTATATATATATATATATATATATACACCATAAAAACTGAATGCATGATGTTTTAATGGGGTGTGGCATTTTGTTTTTATGAAACCTAAACTTACTTAAGGATTTGGAAAATTAATCCTTTTAGTGTACACTCTTGAAGGATAAGCTTATATACTTTTCAAGATATACAAATAATTATTTGAGGAAAGAGCACCATGTTTAACTAGTCCATTTAGTAGTTGTTTTATTGAATGAATTTAACTTTTTCATTTCTGTCATGAATTATATTGATCAATATTATCCAATTGAATTTCTAACTGGTGTGGTCACCACATCCATTCTTACAAGCTTTAAAGTTCCCCATTTTTCCCTTCCCCGTAGATGCAACAATGCAGATATACATCATAGTCAACAAATGGGGAAAACAATAGTAGCCAATCTGTTAAAACTTTCACTTAATCTATAAAAAGAAAAACAATTCTGCTATATTGGTTAACAAAATTTTGCATTTCTGTTGTCTAAAGAAATTGAAAATATTTTGTAACATTAAAAAGTAATAAAATCTTTCATTAGACAAGGTTTTTAGCAAAGTCTCTAGAATTAAACTTGAAAGCAACTTTTCGATTTTTCTTACCTTCCTATTCTTGATTAAACTGTTCTGTTAGATGAGGGTCAATAATTTACTTTTTTTCCTCCCAAATTGAAAGACTATCTGCTGAAACTATCTCTACCCATCTTAGTTTTACCACCCTAGTAATTTTAAGTGACCGAGTTTTTACACTTGGCAGTGTACAGCTATCAGAGAGTGATTGTAGGAATAAAACCTTCATTAAGAAAAGCAGTTGTTTCCAGAGTGTAGGCTATTTCTGTTCAGGCTTTTCTAGTGTTCATGGAGACACAATTAATACACTATTTCTTGTTTCATGTGGATTGTGATAAGGACCTCATTTTCTAATGCAATTCGTCACCACCCTACAGGTCGGAAACCACTTTTGTTGTGCTGTGGGACAGCAAATGCAATATCCTCCAGCCAGGGCATTTTTTTTATTACCCTTGCTAAGTACAAAGTGTCAGAAATGTACCTGGCACTTGACAAATCATAAAACACAAAGACAAGGGCTCTATCTTACCACTTTTCATTCCAGAGTATAAAAAAAAACGGGTAGAAGTACCCCTATCAGTTTGACCACCAAAGATAGGTTTCATCATCATAAAATACTCTGTAAGTGAGCCAATTTAAATGAAAATTATGTAAGAAGGCTACTGGGAGGGAATTGGGTGATTATTCAGAGAAACCTAGAAAATTTGTTGTAAACTAATGTTATTTTTGAAAAAAATTAATATCTATTCACTTTGCGTAGAGTGTGATACGAAACATAAGATACGAAATGAATGGGTAGTGGTTAGCAATAATGGGACAGAAGTTACGTTACAGCATCTAAAAATGAAGCTATGTTTTCAGGTGAAATAATGGGCTACTCCTGTCGATTTTTGGCATCAGTCTCACAATTGACCCTATATCCCCTGGAGTTCAGTCAGCCAACTTCTTTATTGCCTACTCGCCCCCTTTCCCCCATCTCCTTTCTTTCTAGTGCATGTCATTCCCCTATTGATGCTATTTCTCCCTCTTTGAATCTTTTGCTCTACCTAAATGAGTTCTACCCACTGTTCAGTGTAGTTTAGTTTCTAACTCCCTCAAGAATGATTCTGAGCATGGAGCTAAGAAAGGATTCTTGGGTATTCTAATGCATTCTGATTTTCTCACTGTTTTACCAACTTGTTTTCTTAAACTATCATGTGACTCATTTTTTTTTTTTCCAAAGGAAAGTTGAAGGCAGGAATGAAGGCAAGCAGGCAGGCAGGAAGGCAGAGGAGAAAGAAACATTTTTATTTAGTTGTTCACACTGGTTGTTTCCCTTTAGACCCAGGGCTCTCTCCTTTGGAGGAGACTGACCTAACTGCTACTCCGCCAGGATTCTCTATGTGATAATTCTTTACTCTCTAAATAATTTGTACAATACATCAAGACAAGTTGATAATCATATTATGAAAGTACATACAGAAAGTGCATCATGAATACCTGACTTTCATTCATTATTCCAATTATTGGTCTTAAATAATTGACCATTCACACTCATCTAAAAAATCTTCAGTGCCAAAGTGAGATTTGTTATCACCACTGTCATCTAAGGTTTATTACTTTTCCTCCTCCTCCTCACTTCTTTCCTACTCCCTGTTTTTTTGTGTTCTTCAGTATATGTACCTTCCACACTCTAGTTTCTTCCCCAACATTTTATCTCCCATCCACTAAAAAGTTGGTCTTCAGTGCTTTTCTGCCATAGACAGACATTTTACCTCTTCTCTCTTAGTTGGATGTAGAAGTTTGTTTAGTAATGGTGCTGCTGGTACCAGTTATGACAGTTACTAGATAGAGCTTTTTATATCCTGGTGAATGAAATATTAGCTACAAAGAATGAACATCAACAATAGTTACAAATCATTTATTTAGCAGGATGAGAACTGCATTGACTGGTGTCTGGTTCATCAATAACACTAGATAATTAACAGTCCAGTCCTATAGAAAGTTTTGAAGCTCCTAACTGATTACAGAAATATTTCATCATCATCATCAGAAATGTTTAAGCAAACCCTTTTCTGCTTTGTCATTTTCAGTAATTTAATGATGTCCCTTCAGTTTAGGTTTGGGACATAGAAGGGGCTTTAATTCTGAATGGATGCATAGAAGGAGTGAAGGAGAGAGGAAAGAAGTTGTATAGTAGGTTCTGGTCATAGTTTTATCCCTGTGAACCAGCTTACTAATAATGCCTCCTTAGAACAAAAGACAGTTGACAGGGTAGATATGGTAGGATGGCATTTAGTGATCACAATGATAATATTAGCTTACAGTTGCTGAGTTCTTTTTTAGGTATCAGGCACTATTCTAAGTGCTTTATGTATGTTGTTTTTTTAAATCATGTGATTGCCTAAGGTGAAAACCACCCAAATATCAATCAGTAGGCTAATGCATATACTAAATGAGGAATATATGTACAGTGGCATATTATTCACTCATAAAAAATGAAATCCTGATATATATCACATCATAGATGAAACTTGAAAACATTGTACTAAGTTAAATGAGCTAAACACAAGAAGATAAATTACATTTTCCATTTACATGTGATATCTCTCTCTGTGGGCTGTACTGTTCATACCTGTGATTCTAGGGGAAACCTTTGCATTCTCTATGCCAACTTCAAACCTAAGCTGGATCAGGCCTCAATACAGGACTCACATTAGAGTTTAAATAAGTCTAGTGACTGTTAAGATCATACAACTAAAGGAATCCCAGTGGTTAAGACCAAGATCCAGATCTATTCTGCATAACTTGATACACAAGGCCATTACATAAGAGAAGCCTAACCCATAGAAATAAATATAGAATTCCAAACATGTCGAAGAGACAGAGAAATATATGTGAAATGGTGGACCTAAACTAAACCCCAGGGGGGAAGTCTGCATGCAATAGACTTAAGCAAACTATCTGATGAAGACTGTAAAGTAACAATGATAATCATACTGAAATTAGGAAATAAATGGAGTAACAAAAAGAACTACAACAAAGATAGAAGATATGAAGCAGCTCAAAACAGAATTCATGGAACTAAATACAATAGTTGAACTAAAGAATACAATATAAGAACTTGACAGTAGGTTGGAGGAAGCCTCCAACAGAATCAGTGAGCTAGAAGATATAGCAGTAAAATGCACTCAAGTAGTCCAGCAGAGAGAAAAAAAAATGTATTATAAGAAATGAAGACAGCATAAAAGACCTATGGGATAACACCAAGAGGAACAATATTCACATCACAGAGTTCCCAGAAGGAGAAGAGAGAGATGGGGACAGAAAACATATTTGAAGAAATAATAGCTGAGAATTTCGTAAACTGTGGAAGGAAGCAGAACTCCAAACCTAGGAAACTCAAAAACTTACAAAAGAAACACAAACAGACCTATACAAAGACATTGTCATTAAAATATCAAAAATCAAAAATGAGAATCTTAAAAGGAGCTAGAGAAATATGAATAACATACAAAGCATCCCCCATAAGACTATTAGCAGATTTCTCAGCTGAAACCTTACAGGCCAGAAGGGAATGGCACGATATATTTCAAGTACTGAAAGAAAAGGACTTCCAACTAAAGATTCTCTACCCTGCTAGATTATCACTTAAAATTGAAGGAATGATGAATTACAGACAAGCGTAAGTTAAAGAACTTCATAAACACAAAACCAGTTTAAAAAAAAACTATATACTAAAAGAAGTCCTATAAAATGGAAAGAAACCCCACTTAAAAGCAGAAGACATCAAAATACAAAAAGTGAGGAGGAGTAAATATGTGGGTAGTTAGAAAGATATGAAGACTATCTTACTTTCAAGTAAAAACAGGATATAAGCATACTTTTATGTAAACACCAAGGTAACATCAAAACATATCTCCAGGGAAAAAGCAAAGAAAATAAAAAGGGAAACCAATTACAACATAATTGTTTTCAAAACCTAAAAGAACGAGAAGAAAAAAGATACGGTCTGCAACAACACTCAGAAAACAACGAACAAAATGGCAATAAAGAGTTACATATCAATAATCACCTAAAACGTCAATGGATTGAACTCACCAACCAAAATGCAGAGAATGTTTAAATGGCTTAAAAATACAACCAACTTTCTGCTGCATTTGGGAGATGCATCTTCTTTCAAAGGATAAAAAGAGACTCAAAGTCAATGGTTAGAAGACAATCCTACAATCAAATGGTAACCACAATAAAAAAAGGCAGGAACAGCCATACTTATATCAGATAAAATAGACTTTAAACTAAAGAAGATAACAAAAGACAGCCATGGACTTTACATAATGATTAAAGGGTTAGTTCACCAAGATATAATGCTTATTAATATATATGTACCAAATAAAGTAGTCTCAAAATATATAAAGCAATTATTAACAGAACTAAAGAGAGACACTATAGCAATACTAATAGCAGGAGATATCAGCACCCCACTTAGAACAATGGACATCTCAATCAGGCACAAAATTAAAAGGAAAACAATAGCTTTAAATGGCAAATTAAAACAGATGGGTTTAATAGACACATACTGAACACTTCATCCAATGACTGCAGAATTTACAATTCTTTTTAAGTGCTCATGGGACAATCTCAAGGATAGATCAAACGATGGAAAATAAAACATGTCTCAACAAATTCACAAAGATAGAAATCATACCCAGCATCTTCTCCTATCACAATGGCTTAAAACTAGAAGTCAATCACAAAAAGAAATCTGAAAGTTTACAAAATATTTGGAAGCTAAACAACACACTTCTGCTTAACTCTTAGGTAATAGAGGACATCAAAGGAAAAAATTTTAAAGTACTTGAAGATAAAAGAATCAAGATATAAACTACCAGAATTTATGGAATGCAGCAAAAGCAGCACTAACAGAGAAGTTTATTGCAATCTAGGCCTACCTCAACAAACAGAAAATTTCAAACAGATAGTATTATCCTACATCTAAAGCAAGTAGAAAAAGAACAATTGAAACCATGTCAATAGAAAGAAGGAAAAAATTAAAATCTGAGCAGAAATAAATGAGGTAGAATCAAAAAGACAATTCAGGAGATCAATGAAATCAAGTTTGGGTTTTTGAAAAAATAAACGAGTGCTCTGGTGGCCTAGTGGATAAGGCCACCTGATGTAGTCCACATACACCCCAAAGACCCAGGTTCAAGACGTGGGACCGGGAGGAACAATGGAGATAAACAACTAAATAAGACAAATGTTTCTTCCTCCTTTCTCTGACTGCTTTCCTACCTATTTACCTTCATTCCTGTCTGCACCTTCCCTTAAAAAGAAAAAAAAGGACAAAGCTTTGGCTTGGCTTACTTAGAAAAAAGGGAGAAAACTCTTGTAGCTAGAATAGGGAAATTTACAACAGATACCTGAGAAATATAAAACATAAAAAGACTATTATAAATAAATATATGCCAATAAATTGTACAACATTGCAGGCATGGACAGATTTTTAGAAGCATATAGAACACCAAGACTGAATCAAGAAGAAATGGAAAACTTGAACAGAAATATCACAAGAAAGGAAATTGAAGATGTAATCAAAAGTTTCCCCCAAAATAAAAGACCAGAGTCAGAAGGCTTTACTGGTTAGGTTTACCAAACTTTCAGAGAAGAACTAATGTCTATTATTCTCAAATTCTTCCAAAATGGAAAAAAAAAGAATGCTTGCGAACACTTTCTATGAAGCCAACATATTGATCTCAAAACGGATAAAGATATCACTAAGAAAGAAAATGACAACGCCTCTAATAAACATAGATACAAAAACCCTCAACAAACTATTACCAAACTGAATCCCACAATACATCAATAAAAAGGATCATCCAACATGACCAAGTGGGATTATACCAGGGATACAAAGATTGTTCAATATATGAAAATATTTTAATGTGATACACCACATCAATAAGAGCATATCATCTTATCAATAGATGTAGAGAAAGCTTTTGACAATATTCAGCACCCATGATTTACAATACTCTACATAAAATTAATAGAAGTAGCATACCTCAATATAATAAAAGCCATATATGATAAACCCACAATCTACATCATACTCAGTAGTGAAAAATTCAAAGCATTTTTTTCTAAGATCAGGAACAAGACAAGGATGTCAACTCTTAACAGTGCTATTTAACATTGTGCTGGAGGACTCAAAGCAAATAGGCGAGAAGAAATAAAAGGAATCCAAACTAGAGAGGATGAGGTAGATCTATCAGTATTTGCAGATATCATGCTTATATATTAAGAAAACCCTAAAAATTCCATCAAAAAGCTACTAGAATTTATCAGTGAATACAGTAAAGTGAGAGGCTACATAATACAAAAAAATCAGTTGCATTTTACATGCAAATAAATTATAGAAGAGAATGAAATAAAAAAAAATCCGATTTACAACAGAAGTAAAAATAAACACCTTGGAATATACTTAACAAAGGAGGTTAAAAAAAACTGTATAATGAAAACTATAAGCCTTTCTTAAAGGAAATAGAGGAATATGATAATGAGATGGAAAGATATACCATATTCATAGCTGAGAATAATTACCATTATTAAAATTGCCATCTTACCTAAAGCAATATACAGGCTTAATGTAATCCTCATCAAAATTCCATGGGTATTTTTCAATGAAATAGAACAAAAAGATATTTAAATAGTCTAGGAATAACAAAAGACCCCAAAAGCCAAAGCAATCTGAGAAAAAATAATAAAACTAGAGGTATCACACTCCCTGCTCAGAGTTTACATCCTGCTATATTTGATTCACTGCAAAAAAGATCTTATTTACCTAAAACCCTTTGCTTAGTGCTTAACACATTGTAAATGGTGAAAAAATAAAAATTTGTTGTGTTATTGCTCTCTAAAATATATCAAGGTGAAATAAATACTCCTTAAAAACATGGTGCTGATGGCTGACTTCAGGAAAGAGGGTGTGTGCCCATTGTGGCCTGGATCCCTGAAGCATTCAGATGAGGAAGAATAGCTATACTGCGGGGTATACAATTCAGTTTACCGATTTTGTATAAAAGAAGTATTCAGAGAAGACTTCCTTTTGGAATAAATGATAGGTAGAGATGCATATTCCTTCTGAGAATAACTGCTATTTCAAATTTCTAAAATGAAAATAACTTATTTAGTTAAGCTTTCTTCTTTGAGTTACTTAAAACTACTTTAAATGGGAATTGGGAATGAGGATATAAATTCTTTCTGAACCTATCTTTTTGATACTTTCCCAGTGTTAAACTATGAGGTATGAACATTAAGAAACAAGAAAATAATCCACAGCATTATTTCATATTTATGACTTCATCTGGCAGTGAAGCAAATGACTTATTGAAAATAGTCACTTTTATACTGGCTGTACTAGTTTAAAATCACTTTAATAACCACTGAGAAAGACTTTATTTGTTAAAAAGGCACATATTCCAGGCTAAATGGATATGATATTAAATCAAATATATGAAGAGTCACAGGATAATTATGCAAAATGATCATAGCTAAGCACTGGGGTTTTTTTCTTGACACTGTACCAGATTCCTTCAAAAATTCCTTCTTGTTTTAGAGGCAGTTGATACAAGGCCTTCCAGCATTTGACTTAATACAGTTGCTGGTATAGCTGCTGGATTTAGAAATCTTACTACCTTATAGTCCTGGTCTTTAAAGCATAATCAAATATGTAAATTCATCCCTTCCAAAATATCCTTTTCCTTTAAAGCAACTAAGTTCACCTCTTCTTCTTCCATCCCCTTATAGTATTAACTACAGGAATGGGATCGTCTGACATAAAGTTAAAAGCACTAAGACTCTCTATAACAATAAATCATATTTATAGCCCTTTCTGCACATCCTCGTACCATTTTAATAGTCAAATAATTATCCTTCATCCTTCATAGGAAAACAATTTTTTGGTTTCCTGGCTTTTGCATGACTGTGTTCAAGTATTTAACTTTGTAAATTTCTGACTTTTTTTCTTTCTCTTCCTTTTTATTCTAAGACATGGTGGAGTGGTAGATGATTTATATTGAAGAAGGGAAATCTATAGCCCCAAACTGAAATTCTATAGGATTTAAGGTAGCTTGATTTAGACCTAAGGATGAAACTTTTTGTCTGGCTCTATCTATCCCATTTTATTTGTTGGAATGGTAGGGAATACTCACACTTCTGCACTGGCCTTTGCAGATCCAATAGAATGAATAGAGATGATCAGGAAATGTCTCTTAAATGGATGTCATAATAAATGCTTCTTAAAGTGTTTATTTTATTCCCAAGTTTTCTAACATTGGACAAACCATGTAATTTGAGTTCTACCTGGTAGATGCTAGTGCCTGGGTAGTGTTATTTGGACATCTTATAGACATGGTATCAACCTAGCCAAAAAGCAATTACTATTTTCTTCTATAAAATAGAACTTTACTGTAGCACATAAGTACCTATTATAAAAGGGAACATTCTGTTTCATTAAAAGTTAAATGTAGAGCTAAGACTAAAGAAATACCTGCATCTAAGTATAGTTAAGTACCTCACAAACAATTAGCTATTCTCAGTCATTAGAATCCAAATCTGTTGTTTCTCTGGGTTTAAGTAGATCCCAATTTGAAAACAGAGTCATGTCCATCTGAAGTTCTTTGAAGATCTGTCTAGGAATCCTTACATTTCTCTCTAGTAACAATGATTTTAGCCTGATAGCTTTGATTTGAAAGAAGGAAGAAGCTTATTGGCCTTTCCAAGAATAAAGACCCATTTGCTTTCCTAATCTAATCTAACCTAAGAAGACAGCAAGTTCCCTCAAAACATGGTACACTAAACCTAAAGTCATGCCATTTCTCAAATCCTACAATTTCCCTGTATCTACCCTGGCTTTTGCTTTATTTTTAAGATTAATCTTCCTCAAAACCTTTTTAAAAACTTACTCATACACAACATTACATACTATTAAAGTAGAACCATGAGCTTTTTTTTTTTTTAATCCTTTACTGTCATGTGAGTCATGCTTTTTATCTATCAGTCATTTAATAACTTGTTACTATCTTAAACCACAGGTCTTTGTAAGGACATTAAAAATCTCTGAAGCCTTTCCTAAAGAAGTGATAGTTAAATTGCCACAAGTGTTTCCTGCTTGGAAAGTCATCTAAAACTTTTGTGCTGAGGAAATGAAAGGAGTGTTTGGCAGCTTGGAATGTGCTCCTCCTGAGAGGCTGCCCATGTGCAGAGTTGGCAGAGGGGGGGCCAGGATGGGCATCAGAAGCGTCTCCAGCTTCTCGGACTTAGACTCTTGAAGGGCTGGGGTTGTGGTGAGAAAGGGAAACAGAAACCCTGGCTGATTTCATGCTTCTCTGGCTTGCCTCTTGTACTCCAAGCACTGCCCAGAGATGCTCTGGCAGGAGTGGAAGCAGCTGGGTAGATGAAGAAAGGCCTTTTGTCCCTTCCATCCTCTAACAAACCAGATTTGGGGAGACAGATGCAAAGTAGGCAAGACTTCAGGCAAGTACGGGATGGTCTTAATGTTCTGAAGCTTATTTTTGATTAGTAAATTTTATATTTTAATTGTTCAGAATTTTTTGACAGAAATAGGTGAATTTTCATCCTATGAGTATTTCAAAGTGAACTTAACTCCCTGCCCCTAGTAAAACACTTAACTTTAATATATAACACTAAATGATTTTGTTTCCTTTTTTCCTTTGAGGAAAGATAACTACTAAAATGATGATTCTTTTAATTTCTCAAGGAAATCATAAGAAAGAACAGAATCACTCAAAAAAGAAAATTTGTTATGTGCTAATTAGAAACAAACACATGATTTTTTTCTTAATTGTTATCAAAGAAAAAGAAGGGGAGAAATGTATGCCAAAGGATGGTGTGGAAAACTTCAGCCTTAAAAATAAAATTCTAAGTAATCCAAAAGGGAAATTAATTTTCACTTTGAAGGTGTTCACTATCACAAACACTAATATAATGAGTAAACTGACTCTCCTGAGAAAATGTCAACTGTCGCCAGCTGCTTCCCTTTGGGTTCCAGGGTAACAAGCCTTTCATGCCGGCCTAACTTCTGATTCTGTGTCAGGAGACTTAAGAAAGGATATCTCTTCAAGCAATTAGAAGCAATCTGCTGTGTTTTTAGACACCAGCTTCTTCCATTGTTAAGTCACTCAAAATTGACTATATCCTTAACAAGTGGGCCTACCACTGCTATTTAAAAATAATAAATGGTTCAACCTGGTAGCTTAGTGGTTAAGTTGGTGGCCTCCAGCCAATGGGACCAGTGTAGCCCACATACATCCAAAAACCTGGGTTCATGATCCAGACAGGGGGAAACAACACAAATGAACAACTAACTAAATGCATCTTCCTCCTCCTCTTTCTTACTGCCTGTCTGCTCGCCTTCACTCTTGCCTGCAACTTTCCTAAAAAGACAAAAATAAAAATAAAGGAAATAATAATAACAGTGGGCACAGTCCCATGGTTCAGGCAGCTACAGTCAGGGCCATATAAAACTCATAGACCTGGATTCAAGATCTGAGATCAGGGAAGGAAAAAAGGTCATTAGAGTTCAAAGGATGTTTTATAGCTCTCCAGTGGCAGCAACTGTGAGGGAATGCTCATTTTCACCCATATCCAGAGACCAGTCCCCTAGGAGATGGCTTTATCTCAGTGTCACCTATCATTTAGGGGCAATGTAGGCTCTGCCACTCCAAGTTCCACACTTCAATTCTCAACCATAAAATTCCTAAGTCTTCATCAGTTTTTTTCAAGAAGAGTAGCACATGTGGACCAAGCTATGAGCAATTTTAGCAATACAGCTTCATAAAAGGGTCATAGTTCCCTAAAAAGAAACTATTTCAACATAACTCTATTCAAACTAGTGTCACATTCAACTAAAATAATACTTATTTTTGATAAGTGGAGCTATACACCAGAGGTGTTTTATGGGGTGGAGGGTGGGAGTGTGGAGGTTGGGTTGGGATGGTGGAGAATCAAAAACTGAATGGGAAAGAAAGTTAAAGGAGAAAAAAAAGTCAGGTACATTATCTTCCTTTGCATATTAACATGGAAATTAAAACTGAAGACACTAAAATATTCTGGAGGGGGAATCTACAAAACCTTTTTGAAAAGGATATATAATAATATATATGGTCAAATCATCTAAAAAATCTTTAAGAAACATATCTCTCAATTCCCTGTCCTCAAAATATCTAAAATGAAGTTTGGGATACAGAGCTAATATTTTAACTTTAAAAATACTTCTCCTAAATAAAACTAATAGAAACTATCAGATAGAATTTAAGAAATTCCATATTCAATTCTCTCAGTTATTTATACCTATGTAGGAAAACTGTTATCAAAGGGTAGGTTTCTTTATAATCCTTTCCTTTGGGATTCTCCGATAGCAGGCTTCCCTAAACTGAAATGACTGCTTTACTGATTTCCTCCAGTTTTCTCCTTGTTTTTCCTGGACATTATTATCAGTTTTGTGCTATGCAAGTGGCTGTTTATACTGACAGATTTCCTGAGGACTGTTGATGAGTACTGACCACAATGAATCTCACATTTATTCTCTTCATTGTTGTATTTACATAATTTATAATTTTAACTTGCGAGTTAATTCAAAGGAAATATTATTAAAATATCTACTTGAGACATAGTATAATGTGAATTAACATAGCTAAACCAGTCATTATAATTTTTATCTGAAACTATTTTGTCTTGTGTATAAGTAAAAACAAATGTTCTGTGTGTCCAATTTTTTTTTAGCCTACAGGTCACACTTCTTAGAGAAAGGCAAGATTAGGATTCTGTAGTTCCTTTTAATGATCTCAAGGTTATATTCCTTATAGTCATACCTGTCTATATATCAAATTGTATTTAACTGTTTCCAGATGGGCTTGAATTTGTATGGCTTGAATGTGTGTGTATACACACACATATACACATATATACATATACACATATGTGTTTATACATCTGTATACATATATGCATACATACATATGCACATATGTGTATACAGATGTATAAACACACATGTGTATGTATATACATGTGTCTGATTATACATTATACATGACTATATCTAGATTTGGGTACGCATAGTGCAGACACATAAAAATAAAATTATAAACCTTGTATAAATAGTTATAGGAGGAATGTAATATCACATGTCTTTTAAAATCAGACCTAAAGATTATTAGGATTTACTGAAATGATGACTAGATTGGATATAAACCTTGTTTCTAGTTGTTCCTTACCATGAAATGGGTGAGTTGCCCCACCCACCTTTGGGGGCCCCAGTTTCCTTATTTGTTATTAAAAAATACAAAAATAATTGCATATGCTTGAACCATTAGATCACAGTAGGGTGCTTTGTGCTGGGTACTAGAAAAGCCGGTAGAGTGGTCAGCAAATGTGCTTTATTTCTTGAACTTACGCATAAAATACAGAACTTCTACTTCCACCAGCCATAGCAGAGCCATACCAGACAAGACAAACACTGTTAGAAATTAAATAGATCCTAAATAAAACATTTTCCTTTTTTGCTAGACTCCCTGGGAGTGGGTAAAATAATCTCCAAGGCCAATAATCATCTCACTCTACCCCCACCAAATGAAAAGGAAAAAGCTGAGTCAACACTGGAGCTTGTAGCAGGGAGCAGGTAAATGTGTTGAACAAATGTGTTGAACAAGATCAAAGGAGAGAAACTGTTATACTGCAGGGAAAAGCCAGTAGCATGCTCTAAATAGCAGCTTGATATGGAAACTTGGTTCAATAGCAAGGAAGAGTAACTGAACCTGAGATTCTGCATTAACTCTCAAAATGAGCTAACATGGTCCCTCGTTGGTAACCTTCCCAACTCCTAGCAGAAACAAGCTAAACCTCCATAGGAAAGCATTCTATAGTATAACCCATCAGATTTCCATAATTTATGATAAGACAAATATTAGTTCACAAAGACAACCAAACACACGAAAAGGAAAGCCATCCACATTAGAACTGCCAATATAGAATAGCTTCTTATGAAGTACATAAGAAATAAAAGAATGAGTGAGCAACAGGAAGCTATTAGGAATGATCAGGCTATCCTGAAAAATAACTACATGGCATACCTAGATATAAAACATATAAATGTTATAAGAAATAATATATGTTCAAAATTACATTCTCTATATCTGAAAGAGAATGAACGTGAAGATAGAAGTGATTAACTAGAATATAATCCAAGAGAAAAGAAAACATGCAAAGGAACAGGGAAAATATGAGAATAATTTAAAATATTGGGGATAAAATCAGATGGTCTCATATACGTCAAATCAGAGTCAAAGAAAAAAAAGAATAAAACAAATTAGGTAGTGATGACAACTGAGAAATTTCCAGAAATGCAGAATCCCATTAACCTCTAGTTTATAAAAGTACAATATTCCTGAACAGGATAAAGGAAAAACAATGCTAAGATATCATAATGCCCAGTATTGAGAGAAACAGCTATAACTGTCAAACTTAGAGTAAAACAAATATATTTATAGTAAAAAATGAAAGTTTAATTATCAATAGACCTGTACTATAGGAACTTTGACTCTAAAGTTTACTAGATAGTATTCACTAGTGATAATTCAATAAACATAGAAGTCGATGACCAAAAAAAAGGTATTTTTAAAGTTCTTATAGTCTTTGGAAATAGATTAATTAATCATTCATTCATCAATTTAAAAAACCATACAGAAGTTTTTTTATATACTTAATGATAAATTACAATAAAATAAACATGTCAAACTAATATTTTAAGGGAAATCTGTCAGCTATAAATGCTTACACTAAAAAAGAAAAAAGTCGGAAAATAAGCTAAGCACACATCTTAACTACCTAGAAAATACCAAGAGAAGCACACGCTGGTGGCCCAGTGGATAAATCCACCACAGCATGGTTCACATATATCCCAAGGACCCAGGTTTTGAGACTGGGACCAGGGGAACAACCAAGATGAATACTAAATAAATGCTGCTTCTTCCTTTCTCTCTCTGCCTGTCTTCCGACTCATCTTAATTCTTGCCAGTAACTTTCCTTAAAGAAAAAACAAATGGAAAACTCCAAGAGACTAAATTGAAAGAAAATCAAACAATAAAAATAAGAACAGAATTCAAAAAAACCAAAAACAAAGTACAACAGAAAATTCAGTTAAGATAAAAGTTAGCTTTTTGAAAAGACTAATAAAAAAACATTTCTTTGGAAAGATTGAGATAAAAAAGGTGTAAACCATAGAAGGACATAAAAGAGAATTAAAGACAGAACATATTTAAAAAATCATGAGCAGTTTTATGTCAACACATTTGAAAATCTAGAACTTAAGATAAAATAATTCCTATAAAATTTAAAATACCAGAGCTGACTTAAGAATTATAGACTGTCAAACCCATAGCTAACACTATATTCAATAACGAAAAGCTGAAAGATTTTCTCTGATATCAAGTGCAGGACAAGAATACCAACTTATTCACAATAACATTGGAAGTCCTAGTCAGAGCTATTTGAGGCTAAATAAGCAAAAGACATCTTAATTAGAAAAGATGAAGTAAAACTGATACTACTTGCAGATGACATTATATATGTATATCTAATATTATGTTAAATAAATAACATACTATAGGACTCCACCAAAAAACTGTTTTATTGAAATAATGAATTCAGTTAGTTGTGAGATACAAAGTCAATATACAAAAATCTGTAGTGTCTATATATACTTACAATGAGCTATCAAAAATAGAAATTGTGAAAATAATTTAAAATAGCATCAATAAAAATAAAACACATAGGAATAAATTTAACAAGGGGAGGAAAGATCTTTACATTAAAAACTGTAAGATATTGATGAAAGAAATTTCAGAAACAAATAAGGGCCCCTGCCTGCCATAGACTAGAACTAGCACCATCAGCTATGTGATGATTTACCCCAGACCCAGAGACCTGGTGACTGAGGGAAACAGAGGATCCAGCAGCCTCCCACTCCTACTCTCCCACACACTTCCCACCTCCATGTAAGCAGGCAAGCTGCCCTTGCTACCCATAGACCCAGCCCCGGCAACCAGGGACTGCCCCAGCTACACTGTACTGCAACCCAAGCTCAGCGTCTCTGCTGACTGCCCCTGAAGTGCCTGGACTTACCACTAGCAACCAGGTTAAAAAGGGAGAGAGAGGTCTCACCCTAGACCCCATCACCTACTCAGACAAACTCCAACAACCTGTAGGTCCTCTGAGGACTCTGCAGGGGCAGCACCACACTATCACCTGGGAAGATATTAGAAGAAATAGAAAGCCACAGTGCTAAATACAAAGCAGAGGAGAAAAAGTAATGCCAAAAATCTAAATCCTTGCCACCCCCAAACAAACCTGAATGGCACAAATTGAGGAAGATTCCAGGAGCTCCCAGAGAGAAAATCTATCAACATTCATTGGGACAACCTCACAGATAAAGAATTCTAAAAAATCAGTTATAAAAAAGCTGAATAAGATGCAGTAGTTACACCCAAAGGCATTTGGAAGACCTCAAAAAATAAATGACAAATCAAAGGGAATGCGATACCAAGGAGATTGAGGCCATAAAGAATGTCCTGGCAGAAATTCCAGAGTAAAAGATAAAGTCAGGAGTTGAAGATAAACACGGAAATCTCCATTAACAGACTCAATCTCATAGAGGAATGAATCTCAGAAATTGAAAATAAGATCACAAAGGCAACCTTCATGGAAGAAGGCGGGGAAACGAGATTGAGGAAACATGAAGAAATCCTGCAAGAAATATCAGATATCATGGGAACAAATATAGGATAATAAGTATGTTAGATGGAGAGGAGAGGAAAAAAGGAGCAGAAAACTTAAAGAAGTAATAGCAGAGAATTTTCCACATCTGTCACACAACATAACCATGGAGAACCAAGAAGCTGATAGATCATTGAAATTCCTAAATATAAAAAGACCTACCCTGAGACATATCATAGTAAAACTAGCAAAAGTCAATGATAAAGAAAAATTACTCAAGACTGCTAAGGAAAAGAAAAACATAACCTACAAAGGTATACCCGTTAGGCTACATCGGACTTCTCAAAAGAAATCCTAAAGTCTGGGAGAGAGTGGAACACTATATTCAAAGTGCTAAAAGACAAAAACTACCAGTCAATAATACTCTACCCTGCAAAATAATCATTCAGATATTATGGAGTAATAAGGATGCAATCACAAACAAAAATTAATGGATTTTTCCATCCAACCTGGCCTTTCAAGAAATGTTGAAAGGGATGATACAACAGGGAAAACAAAAACAAAGTCACCAAACCTAGAGAATGTTGATAAAAAGTAAAACAAAACCAGAAACGAAGATAGTATTAATAGGAGAGAACAAAAACAAAAACCACTTAGGGGTAAAGAATAACATGGCGTCTGTAGGGACAAATAAACATGATACAGCATCAGCTCATAAAAGACTATCATGGAATGGTAAAGTTAGAGACAATCCACGTGGTAGCCACAAAACCCAGTCATAAAGAAATAAATTGCTGGGGAGAAGAAAAAACTGAAAGAATTGATGCCAAGAACTATCCAGTGGGAATAACAAACAAAAAAGTGAAAAATAAAGCAATAGATACAGAAAACAAAGGCTCAAGTGATAGCAATAAAGGTTTACATTTCAATTATCACCTTAAATGTGAATGGATAGAACTCACCAACCAAATGACTGAGTGGCTGGATGGATCAAAAAACATGACCCACTGATAACATGCCTAAGAAACTCATATCAAAGATAAACATAGACTGAAAATCAAGGGTTACAGAAAAATATATCAAAGTAACAGGGATGAAAGGAAATCAGAAACTGCAATACTAATATCAGACAAGATAACATTCATCTGAAAAAAGTAACACAAAGCAAGAATGGACACTACATTATGGTCAAGGAGGTAATCCACGAGGAAAAACTAATTCAATATATACATACCCAATGCTGAATCACCTAAGTATATAAAACAAATACTAACAGAACTAAGGGAGACATTGACAACAACACAATAGTATTAGGGGACTGCAATACCCCTCTCACATCAAAGATAGGTCATTCTGGCAGAAAGTCAAATAAATTAAAATCTTAAAACTAGATCAAATGGACATAACAGGCATATACAGAAGGTTCTATCCCCTCCCCGCCAAAAATAATATACATTCTTCTCTAGCATGTATAAAACATTCTCAGGGAGAGACCATATCCTGGGACACAAAATTCTCAGTAAATTTAGCAAAATTGAAATTATAGAAAGCATATTATCAGACCAAAAGGGTATGTGGCTAGAACTGAGCCAGAACAACAAACCTGGAAGAACCACAAAGATGTATAAACAACAGACTTCCTAGTATGCCCTGGTGGAGCAGTGGTTAGGTTAACACCTCCGAAGGAGCAAGCCACATACCCCTGGGTTCAAGTCTTGGGCCTGGGAAAAGGTAACAAGTGTGAATAAATAAAAACAAAATAAAGTGTTTCTAATTCTTCTTGCCTGCCTGCCTACTTGCCATTATTCCACCTCTACCTTTTCTTAAAAACAAAAAACAGCAGGCTTCTGAACAACTTGTTGGTCATCAACAGTGTAAAGATAAAATCAATAATTATCTGGAAAAGAATGAAAATGAAGATATGAACTACAGAGCATGTAGGGTATAGCAAAAGCAGTTCTTAGAGGAAAGATTACAGCCATACAATTACACATCAGAAACTAAGAAACAGCCCAAATTAAATATCTAACAAGACATTTACCAGAAAGGGAAGAAAAATCAAAAGCAAAATTTAGAAGGAAGGAAATAATAAAAATTAGTGCAGAAACAAATGAAATAAATATGAAAGGAATATACAAAAGATCAATAAAACCTGGTTTTTTAAAAAAGCAAACAATATTCGTAGAATCCTAGCCAGACTCAAAGAAAAAGAGAGAAAACCCTAATAATCAGAAATGAAAGAGGTGAGATCACAACAGACATTACAAACTTAAAACAATCATGAGAGACTATTACAACAAATTATATGCAAACAAATTCATCAATCATGAAGAAATCAACGGATTCCTAGAATATTAGTCTCCCAAAACTAAAGTAGAAAGATGTAGGTAACTTGAACAGAATAATCATGAGAACAGAAATTGAAGTGGTAATCAAATTCCTCCAAAAATATAAGAGCCCAGGATCAGATGTCTTCACCAGTGAATACTACCAAACATTCAAAGAGCAAATCCCTATTTTCCTCAAACTCTTCAACAAAATTGAAAAGGAGGGAAAATTCCCAAATACATTCTATGAGGCTGGCATTACCCTGACCCCCAAACCAGACAAAGACAACACCAAGAAAGAAAAATATAGACCAATATCACTGATGCAAAAGTCCTGGAAAATTAAACTCAATAGCACATTAAAATTTATATACTGTGATCAATTGGGATTTATTCCAGTGATGCAAAGAGGTTTCAACACACAAAAATCAATGTAATACACCACATGAATAAAGAGAAAATAAAAAATCATATGATCATATCAATGATTGCAGAAAAAGCATTTGACAGGATTCAATACCCATTCAAAAACATACCTTGCCAGAATAGTAATAGAAGATTCACTCATCAACATAATAAAAGCAATATATGCCAAACCCACCACCATTATCATCCTTAAAAGTGAAAAATTAAAAGCCTCTACCCTATGATATAGAACATAACAAGTTTGCCCACTCTCACCACTACTGTTCAACATGGTTCCAGAAGTCATGATCAGAACAGGTAAACAAGATAAGGACATTAAAGGAATCCAAGACAAAAAAGATCAAACTATCATGATTTGTAGATGGCATGATATTATACCTAGAAAGAATACCCAAAGAATCCACCAAAAAACTATTAAAACAATAAATGAATACAGTAAAGTGGCAGGATATAAAATCAACAAACAAAAATCAGAAGCATTCCTATATTAAACAATGAAGCAGAGGAAAATGAAATTAAGAACTCCCATACCACAATCACACCAAAAAAGATAAAATACCTAGGAATAAACAAACACAGAAGTGAAAGACCCCTACAATGAAAACCACAAGAATCTGACAAAACAAATTCAAAAAGACACAAAGAGATGGAAAAACATTCCATGTTCATGTATTGGAAGAATTAATCTAGTAAAAAGCAATATACAAATTTAATGAAATTTCCATAAAAAAGGAACATTCTTCAAGGATATGGAACAAATACTGAAGTTTGTATGGAACCACAAAAGGTCTTAGATAGTCAATGCTGTCCTCAGAAAAAAAGAACAATGGAAATATCACACTCCCTGACTTCAAAACAATCATCAAAACAGTAAGGTTCTGGAACAAACACAGGGACACAGACCAACGGAATAAAACAGAGCCCAGAAATAAAGCTACATCTATATGGTCAGTTATGACAAAGAAGCTGAATCATCAATAGAGGAAGGAAAATCTATTCAATAAATTGTGTTGGGAGAAATGGATAGACATTTGTAAAAACAATAAAACTATATTAACTTTTGTATATGGAGATAAAACATAACTCAAAATGTATCAAAGATATGGATATAAGACTGAAATCACAAAATACATAGAGGAAAAAGTAGGGAAAATGCTCCATGACATTAACCTCAAAGATGTCTTTAGAGAAGGAAAGAACACCGTTAGCAAAAGAAACCAAAGTAAAACTCACCACTTAGGACTGTATCAAACTAAAAAAATTCTGTACAATGAAAGAAGCCACTAAAACAAAAAGGCAACCCACAGATTGTGAAAAGATATTCACACAACATACATCAGACAAACGATTAATTTCCAAAATATGTAAGGAGCTCATACACCTCACTAACAGAAAAAAAACCAAATGACCTACTCAAAATATGGGCAGAAGAAATGAATAGAAATCAATCTAAAGACATACAGATGCCATACAAGCATATGAAAAAAATCTCTACATAATTCATCATTAGATAAATGCAAATAAACACCACAATGAGATAACATCTCACATCTGTGAGAATGGCCTATACCAAAAAGACTAGAAACGAGTATTAGAAAGGCTGTGGAGAAAAAGGAACTGTCCTACACTTTTGGTGGGGATATAAATTGTGCAATATCTTTGGAAAACAGTATGGAGATGCCTCAAAAATAAATAAATAAATAAAGATGGAGCCATGATTCACTGCAGCAATCCCACTTTTAGGCCTATACCTTGGAAACACCAAAACTCTAATCAAAAAAAAAAAAAATCTACACACCTATGTTCATAGCAGCACAATTAACAATAATGAAGGCATGAAACAACCTAAGGTCCATAAACAGATGACTGGATAATAAAGAAGCCATGAAAATTTCTGCAACTGAAAAACAACAACAACAAAAAAAGTAAAATTATTCCCTTTGCAAAAACCTGGATGGAACTGGAAAGGATTATGTTAAAAGAAAGTAAGCCAGAAAATAAATAAATAAATAAAAGAACACTACAAGATGATTTCACTTATATGTGGAATATAATTAAACAAAACAAACACCTCTCAAAAAATAAAAACCCCACACAGAACACAGACCATAGCTAATGTGGGTCGGGGGGTGGTAGGGGACCAGTGGGTACAAGGTGGTGGTAAATGCACTGGAACTCTGGTGGTGGTTGTGGTGTGAAATGCACAGAGACTGAGGAGTAATTTCTATATCCTAAAATGCATATAGTAATGTAAACAACATAAATAATATTTTTAAAAGAAACAAGTAGAACGATATACCATGCTCATGAATTATAAGAATCAATTTTTTTTAAATGCTATATTACCTAAAGCAACCTGCAGAATCAATACAATCTTTATCAAAATTCCAATAGCATTTTTCACAGAAATTGAACAAATACTAAAATCTGTATGGAAACATAAAAGCGCTGAATAGCTAAAGCAATATTGAGGAAAAAAATAAGCATCATACTTCCTGATTTCAAGCTGTATTATAGGGCAATTATAATCAAAATAGCATGGTATTTACATAAATAGAGATAAATGAAACAATAGAGCCCCAAAATAAACCCATATATAGTAATATGAGAAAAGAGTCAAGAATACAGAATACAGAGTCTTCATTAAGTTGTAAGTAAAAAGTGGGCAGTCAAATGCAAAAGAATGAAACTAGACCATTATCTTACACCATACACAAAACAACATAAAACGGATTAAAGACTTGGATGTAAGAACTGAGACCATATAAAGAAAGAAAATCTGTATAGTAAGTACCTTGCCCTGTGACTTGGGAATGTTTTTGTTTTTATTTTCTCAGATCTGATTCAAAAACAAAGGCAAAAAAGCAAGAACAAACAAGTGGGGCTATATCAAACTAAAATACTTCTGCACAGCAAAGGAAGTCAACAACAAAATAATAGGCAACCTACCAAATGGGAGAAAATATTTTCAAATCAAATGATCAGGAACAAATGTTCAAAACACAAAAAGAACTCATACAACTCAATGACAAAGAAATCTTATCAAATACTCTGCAGAATATCTGAATAAACATTTTCCAAATATGGCACACAGATGAACAACAGATGCATGAAAAGATGCTCAACATCACTACTAGGGAGTACAAATCAAAATCATGATTAGAATGACTATTATAAAAAAGAAAAGAAATAACAAATGTTGGGGCAACGCTGTGGAGGAAAGGAAACCCAAGTGCACCACTGGCAAAAAATAGGAATTGGTGAAGTCAATATGGAAAACAATACGGAGATTCCTCAAAAAATTTTAAAATAGAACTACCATGTTACCCAGCAATTCTATATATGGATATTTATCCAAAGGAAAACACTAACATGAAAAAATATTTGTACACCCATGTTCATTGCAGCCTTGTTTACAATAGCTTAGATGTGAATCAATCTATGTATCCATGGATGGATGATTTAAAAAATTGATACGAACACAGTGGAATATTATTCAGCCACAAAAAGAAAAAAATCTTATCATTTGTAACAACATGGATGGAACTTGAGGGCATTGGAATAAGTGAAATCTAACAGGGAAAGACAAATATCATTTGATCTCGATTATATGTGTAATCTTTAAAATAAACACAACATAAATTCCTAGATATAGAGAAGAGATTGATGATTGCTAGAGGCTGGCAAAAATGGGTGAATATGGGGCAAAAGGTGCAAATTTCCAGTTATAAAATAAGTTAAATCATATGGATACACGGTACATTATGATACTGTAGTATTGCATATTTAGACGTTGCTTAGAAAATAGGTCTTAAAGTTTTCATCAGAAGAAAAAATTATAACTCTATATGGTATAACATTGTTAGCTATATTTATTGTGTTAATCATTTTGCAACATACACAATACCAAACAATTGTTACATACCTGAAACTAATTTTATTTATCAATTATATATCAGTGTTTAAAAAGTTGCAAAATGACTCATAAAACTAATAAAAGTAATTGAATCAAGAGTTTTAAGTTATCTAACAGGACAATATTAGGAGCATATAAATTTAGGGGTGAAATTACTAAACACTTAAAACTTCATTTCTATCGCTTACAGACTGATACACCACAGAAAAATAAGAAACACGCCCCAAATCATTCTGTATAACCTGAGCACCAAAAAAAAAAAAAAAAAAAAAATTTTCAGAAAGAAATTATAGGTTAATCTTACTCTAAAATCAAAACATTACCAAATCATACTCAAGAAACTAAACGAAGTATCATTAAATCCATGTGGTGAAAAAAAAAATGTTTATTGATCATGATCTAGTAGATTTTACCCCAATGCTAGAAATCTAGAGTAGTTTAAGATTAGAAAATCTAGAGTTGTGATCCACTATGATAGACAAAAGGAAAAACATTTGTTCTCTCAAAAGAAATAGGAAAAACATTGTGCAAGGTCAAATATTGATTCAATGAAAGTCTTAACAAACTTTGAGTAAAAGATTTTCTTTACATGAATGAAGAAGGTCTCTACCAAAGCCTCAGTAAACTTTCTTAATGATGGAAAGTTAGAAGTATTTCACTTAAATCAAATGCAGACCAAGTTTATCCACTATCAGTCATATTAACACCATTAAAGTTGGAGGTTGGACAGTAAGTAAAGACTGTAAAAGAACAAACTCATCATTAGTTAGTTGCTGATACTGTGATTATACGCATAGAAAACCACAAAACATACTTCTTAAATTTTTTTTCATATTTTCCCCGAAATTTACAGCAATGTTAGAGGATTAAAATCTCTTGATTTAAAATTACAAAAAATTCTCCCTGGTGGAGAAGCGGTTAAGTCCATGGTCTCTGGCTGGCATAGCTCAAATACATCTCAAGGACCCAGTTTCATGTCCTGGGGCCTGTGGGAACAACCAAGATGAACAACTAAGTAAAATGCTTCTTCCTCCTCTCTCTCTGCCTACCTGCTTCTGCTCACCTTCACTCCTGCCTGTACCTTTCCTTTAAAATAAAATGACAAAAGGGATCATTTACCTGAAATTCATTCAATTTCACATTGGCTTGTCCCTTCTATTAAAATAGCAAGAAATTCAATATAGAATAATTTCTCTAATACAATGCCACCATTTTTAAGTTAACAAAAACTATTTGCTGAAACAAGAATTCTGAAGAATTCACTTCACAATTTTTTACTGTGTGAAGGCATACATAATAAAGTTTTAAAGTATATAGTTCTGTAACAGTACAGTCACATTGTTGTACAACTATCACTACTTCTCATCCCCAGAACTTTTTCATTTTCCCTGATTGCATATTTCATATTTTCTTAAACATGAAACTTGTAGTCGCTTGCCAACCTTTTGATTTGAGACCAAGATCTTTTCTCTGAGAGTGCTTCCCTGATTGGAATTTCCCTAACCATCTTTTTTGCATGAACTTTACCAATAATGCGCTCTTCAGGATTTCCAGTTTCATTTGCTTTAATATAAATCCAGAACTTTAAAGACACTTGGGGAAAAAATCTGAGTCTAGAATCCTATATTTCCCATCACCTCCCAATATTTTGTTACACTAATAACCTAATTTGAAAACAATATTTTTTATTACTTTACACCTCTCCCAGTATTTCTAATACACTGAACATAGTCTTCATGGAAACAATAACTCATTCTTTTTTCAGTGGTATTTTATGTGTTTTCATTAGATTTAATTAAGTTATATTATTTTAAAGGTTTGGATTAAAACAGATGATTTGTTGAAAAGAGTCTAGCTGAACTAATGGGGACAGAAGAATTTCTTAAGAGCAGAGAGCTGTCTTCTTACTGTGATCATTTAAGTGAAAGGTTTTCACAAAATGATCTGGCAAGATTCAACTAAAAATAGTATGTATACCTGTTATAGTTGGTGTTCTCTGTCAATTTGACTCAGCTATCGGGTACCCAGATATTTGGTCAAACAGTATTCTGGTTATGTCTGAGAGGCTGTTTCTGGATGAAACTAATTTTCAAACGGATAGACTAAACTAGATTGCTCTCTCAATGTGGGTGGGCTTCACCCAATCAACTGGAGGCATGAATAGAACAAAAAAGACTGAGTAAAGGGTACTCGTCTTGCCTGATAGCTTTGAATTGAGATGTTGTTTTCTAGTCTTTTAATTTAAACTGAAATATCAATTCTTAGTTTCCAGCCTGCTGACTTTCAGACCAGAATTATTTATCAATTTACCTGGGTCTCTAGCTTGCTGACTGCAGATCTTGGGATTTCTCAGTCCCCATAATCACATAAGTCAGTTCCTTATAGTAAAAAAGTATATTTTACATATATATATAAATATATATGTACATACACACATACACACAAATACATATGTGTGTATATATGTGTGTATATATATATATATATGCTCACACAGATTGTATTGTTTCTACTTCTCTAATATAACATAATAACTGACAACTAAATAAAAGTTGGATCTTGGAACATAAAGAGGACATAGTGGTGAAATTCAAACCAAGTCTGGAATTTAGTTAGTAGTAACAAGCCAATGCCCATGTCTTAGTTATGACAAATATACCATGGTAATATAAGAAGTTAATAGTAGAAAAAGCCAGGAGAGGGGTGTACAATCACTCTGTACTATCTTTGCAATGTTTCTGTAAATCTAAAATTATTTCGAAATTAAAAAAACTTTTAAAAATAGCATGTACCATATGATCTCCCTTTCTGAAACCACTTCTAATCATCTATTTGTATTTATGCATTGTGTTCACCAAATGTCAGTAATCTTTACTTTGGAAAATTACTTTTTTGTATCTTTCTGTATTTCTTGAATTTTTTAAACAGTAACAAACATATCATTTACCTAAAATGAGTCATTCTTTAAAACTTTTGAGTCTGTTCAACAAGACTCCATCTAGAAATCGTCAAAACTCTAAAAGCACTATGATGTTTGATTCATTGTTTACTTTTAATAGCATGGTTTCACCAACAACAGTTTCCCTGTGAACCCAAAGATTATTTTAAAACAAGGTTCCAGGTTTAGTATTATGCCACCGAACTGAACAAAATGACCAGGCTGTATTGTTCTAAAAATATGTTGTTCCAGACCCATATATACTTAATTTAGGTCCGTGTTGCTTTTGCTTTTGCCAACTGTAAGCATCAGATGCAAAGGAATGGCTTTTGGTTAGTTTCCAGGTTCTCTTTGTGGAGCAGTGAGGAAGAGAATACTGGCTGGGATCCGAACTACAAGTCTCGAGGAGAGCTTACTGTGAGGTAAATGGAGGAATCATAAAACAAACTGCTAAATAAAATTGTTCACTGCTTACTCTCTATCCTCTTGCTTCTCTTTTTATATTTGTTCCTTACGTCTTGCATCTCTTTCCTGCTCTTCCTTTTGACTGTCTATTTAGTTCTCACTGAATATTCTTAAGGGAGCCTTTTTTTTTTTTTCTTTCTCACATCAAGACTGTGAGCTCTTTGCAGACAGGGAAATTATCTTCTTCATTTCTATGCCCCTGTCACCTAACACAGTCTTCACTCATCAATCACAGTTAGGGTGGTTGAATTAATGTCTTTGAGTCTGGAGGTGGTGTGAAATCTATAAACTTAGCCACAGACGCAGATGGAAGCTATGAGATTTTCTAGTACCTACTACTCACCTGAGTTCTGTTTCCCCTTTTTCCTTTATCTTTTGTTTCTAAGCCTTACCACCTTTATTCTGGATCTTCAGAATACACAAACTCTAGAGTCATTCTGCTTTTTGTGTGATGCCAGGTCTTCCTTTAACTTGTGCTTCTAGAAAAATAATGATCAGTACTACTGATTTTTGAACATGATTTGACATCAGAATCACCTGGAGGACTTGTTCAAGCAGACAACTGAGCCCCCTCCCAGTTTCCCCTTTGATGGGTGGGGGGTGGGGCTGGATGATTTGCATTTCTGAAAAGTTTCCAGGTGATGCTAATGTTGATGCTGCTGGTCCAGAAGCCACACTCTAAGAAACACTCATCTAGACAGGACAGAAGTACTAGCCAGGTGTCTAATCCCCTCTGCAGGGGAGGAAAAAAGACATGGAAGTGTTCATTGTTTAGAACTGAACCATTAAATAAAAATATCAGGAGAAATAGGCATGTTTTCTTTTAAGCCCAAGGTAAAAAGCCTTTTTTCTTGTAATCATCATTCTTTAATTCAAGTAATTCCATAGACCATAAGTAAAGTTAAAATACTGAGAGAAAAAACTATTGATATTTCCATGAGAGTATATAAAAAGGTTAATTATGGTGTGCACATCTTAAAGATCTGCTTGCCATGTGAGCCATCTCCAGAAATACTTGCCATAGAACTGAAATAGAAATGATTATATGAGTAAATTATCACCCACACTCCTTGCATGCATCATTTCATACCGCAAGCCTTTTCTCTTTTCAAAGAATAATGGTTTTACATTTTACTTTGTGACGGCACTCTAATTGCTAAATATAATAGGAACATTATGCTAAAAAGTTAAAAGATTCCAAGTGAAAAGATAAGTCAAATATAGTAATCTCATTCAGCCAATGATTCGTTAAAGTGTTCTCTTTTTTCAACTGTTCCCCAATTTTAAACTCTCACAGGATGATTGAAACTGAACAAGATGGCAGAAGAAAGCAAAAAAGGATCTTACAATTCATCTATTCCAGGTATCTGCAACTATGATCTACAGGTCAAATCTGGCCCATAGCCTGCTTTTACAAATAAAATGCTGTTGGAAACAGGCATGCTTGTTTATTTACATATTTCTATTGATGCTTTCACACTACCGTGACAGCAGCACAGACCATGCAGTCCAAAGTCCAAAATATTTACTGTCTTACCCTTTACTAAAATGTTTACCAACCCCTGCTCTAGTCCAGCCTACTCATTTGACAGGTGAGCAAACATCCTGGAAGAGAGAAGGCAGCAGCTCCGGGTTACACAATCAAACAAAAACAGTATTACAGAAGGCCAGACATCCCCCTCAGTAGCTTCCATAATAACTTTGGTCCCTGAGAGTCACAGCTACTCTTCAGAAATTAGAGAAGGGAACATTGGGGTAAGTTTGCATCTCATTACAATTTTCAAAAAGCCCCTCCATATGACAAACCCCAAAAGAACAGTGTAACAGAAGTGTGCTTTGATGTTAGTCCAAAATGTATAAATGGCATCATTCTTTTCACACATGTACAAAACAAATCAGCAGCCGAACATTTAGAGCTTGTTTAGAATCATGAAAAAGTCCTTTTTCATTGATGACTGAATCATTCAGATCATCTTCTCTTTCTGAATATACAATAACATTCTAACATGAAGCATTCTCCAGTAGGTCCGGACTTTAAGGAGAAAGTACATGATGAATTCTTATTTTCTCAAGTTATTGGATTTACCAGATGACAAAAGCATGAGTGTGTACGTTTATATGTGTTTTTACCTAATTCATAAATTTATATTTAAATACAACTATGTAGGAATGGTAGGTGTCAGCAATCCCACAATTTTGTCTCATTTGTATGTGAGGAGAATAGGTCTACTCTGTGAACAAACCCACATCCTATAGCTTCAGGCAAGTTCACAGATGTACAATAAATCAAAAAGGAGTGTTTCGTACCAAAAGGAGTGAAAACCATTTTAATGTTACTTCTCAGGGAGACTGATTCTTAGTCTTACTTAGATATCCCTCTCTTCTGTGTTCCTATACCATGCATCTATCATAAAGCTTTTCTCTCTGCCTGGCATTTACTAGGTACTCAGTAAACAAGTGAAAGATGGGTGAGTTAATGGACATACAAAAGACAGAGATGTAAACCACTAGGAACTGTTCAGGGAACTGCTTATACGGCAAGAAGACAAGGCACAGGGAAAAAGGGGTAGACTTACTGGGAGAAAAGACTGGAGAGGTATGTCAGGGTAAGATTATGGAGGACCTGTACTACCCTAGGAATATGGATTGCATTAATTATTTCAGCAGCTCCTTGTTGGCCTCTACTAGATGTTAGGCTCTGGAGGTACAAGATATGGCCCCTGCCCTTCTGAAGCTTATTTTTTTCACAAAAGGAGTATTTGTCCTGAATACACATGGCCTCTGGATATAGACTGCCTAGGTTCCAGTTTTCACTTCCCTTCACTAGCTATGTGGCTTTCAACTTCTCAAGGCTTCAGTTTCCTGATCTGTGACATTAGAGTAATAATAGAACTTATCTCATAGTTGTAATGATTAAAATGAGTTAGTGTATATTTAACTGCCTGGTACATAGGAAGTGCTCAGTAAATACTGGGCACTGTTCATTGAACAAAGAATTTAAAATGTGTTGGAGAGATACAGACAGAAGGTGAGAAACTGAGTGCAAAGAGAGTGTTAATGGTGGTGGATGGTGATGGTATGAGGGCAGTCATGAAGATCTGGAGATTGAGGATGGCCTATCTAGGAGAAGAGTAGATGGAAAGATGTGCCAGCATGAGGGATACTATATGAAAAGAGAGAGTGAGAGTGAAGCAAGAACATCATCTGGCTACAACTTACGTATTACATGGAGTGAAGAAAGAAGAGTTTGCTAGAATGCAGGCTGGAGAGGCAGGCAGATGTCAGCTCATGAAGGATTTTGTGGGCTATGGTAAGATTTTTGGACTTTGCCCCAAGTCACTGAGAACCAGAGAAGAGATTAAGCATGAGACAGGCAAAATCAGAATTGTGTTTTTAAAAGGTAGATAAAATTAGGCATGCTCTGGTGCTTAAGCATTATGTCTTCAGCTCCAATGTAGTCCATATAAAACCCAAAGACCTCAATGCTCCATCCAGCCCAGGGTAACCACCAAATGAACCACTAAATGAATGAATGAATGAAATAAATGCTTCTTCCTCCTCTCCCTGCCTGTCTGCTTGCCTTCCTCTTAAAAATTTTTCTTTAAAAAAGTGGAGAAAAGTAAACAGATCCAACACTAAATATAAAGGAACTGAGTTAACTGGTGATTTTCTGAATCTAAGATGTGAAAGAATGAAAGGTATAAAATATCTCCCAGATTTCTGGACTGACTAGTTGAATAGCATACCATTGGCTTGAGATAGGAATATAAGAGGAAGACCAGACTTTCAAGGTCAAAAAATATAAGAGCAGTTGAGGTTAAGGTGCAATATGAATGGGAGGGAGCTCAGAATACAGGTGAGCACAGGAACCTGAGTGGGGATGAAATTGCCAAAGAAAGTATATAGTGAGACATTAACCAGTATGAAGTAGAAGAAGAATCCAGAGGAGATTTAGCAGGAATGATTAAAGAGGTCAGTTAAAAACTAGGTATTGATATCACAGAAACCAAGGCAGGAGTAACGAAGAAAAAGGGAGATACAGTCAACCTTAGGAGGTGCTATTTCATTTTTCAGTAAGAATTGAAAGTGATCAACTGGATTTGGCTATCAGGATAGCTCTGAACAGGGTCATTTAAAGCTCTCCTAGATCCTGAACATGCTGAATTTTGGAGATCCCACCCCACATTAAAGCAAACATCAAAATGTACCAAATTCTGCATTAAATTTGTCTCAAAAATTCAGGGAATTTCAACTTTTGACCTTTGAAATTAAATTTTTTTTTATTTCTTTGTATTTCAGTAAATTTATTTTTCTCTAGATCTCAAACATCTTGCAATTTCTTAAAAACCCAAAGAAACAAAACTCACTAATGATGGCCATATTACAATTGGTTGTGGGGCAAGTGAATGATGAAGCAAATATAGCAAATATGGATTTCTCTTTCACAAACATAAGTAGGAAAAAGAGGGAGGTAAGCAAAGAAGAGCATAAAGCCCAATGAGAGAATGGCTTATTATTAGAGTGTTTTCAAAGTTTGGAAGAAAACAAAAGATAAATGATGCAGGAGAGAGTAGGAATACTTGATCAAAATGCTGCTTGAGAAGATTAGCAGATAAGAAGGGATCCAGAACATAAGCAGGATTTACCTTCCTGAAATCTCTTTTTCTCTGAGTTCAGATGGAAAAAGAAAAGGATAAGTGGGTTAGTAGATGGTTACATTCTGTAGCTGTTATTAATGAAAGGACAAAATCAAGACTATCAAATTACTCCACCACCACCATTCAGTGGTATTCTTTTAAAGATCAGAGAATACAAGCGTGGCACGGGTAGATTATAGCAGTTAACATCTATGTGTTTCAAAAATAATCCGAAGCACTCTGATGTAGAGAGCTGTGTAGATATTTGTTAGGATTGATTCTGGTTCTCTTATGAACCAAGAAGAGACAAGTATTGTCTGGGAGTGAAATACCCACTCATATCAAGCAAATTTGCTTGTCAAAGGCACCATCTATCAGTTTATTTGATTTACACAGAGAACAAAGGAGGTGTATGGAAAGTACATTAAGTTTGGAGCCATTGGGGGCAACTTTAGTATATCACTGCTACAGTACTAAATGATTCCTCTAATGGCCCCAAAGAGTAAATGCATCCCCCAAAAGAGCCTTAGATATTCCCAGGAGGTCATTTGTCCTCTGAGATGCGGAGTGATTATAAGAGCTTTTCAAGAGCTGGGTCAGTAGTCCAATTCCCAATTTAGATAAGGAAACTAAAGTTTATTCTAGTTCACTTGACCAGTTAATGACAGAGCTTAGACTAGATATTAGCCAGCTATAGTGGTTAGCTGATAAATAGCATCCTGCTCTGACACCAGTAGGTATTCCAGTGATCATTTGAGTAAACGTCATTTAAAATGCAATTGTCCATAATGAAATATTCCATATTTAATCCCATGGAGTCAACAAGTGTTTCAATAGGATTGAACTGAATGATATTTTTACAAAAACATGACTTTAGTTGTGGCTTTTTATTGTTATTATATGATTGTCAGTTATAGAAATGAAAACTCAAGTTAATAAAGGAGGTGGGAAATCTTTTTGTAGGAGATGCTAGGAGTAGGTACCATGTTTGTGAGTTTGTTCTCAGGCTCATGCACTGAATAAACTGAATTATCTTTGGTCATAAATGTTTCAGAGTTGACAGGGCTTCAAGATCCTCCAGTCAAAGACACTTACTTTACAAATGAAAAAATTGGCCCAGAGTGGCCCAAACAGGCCTTTGCCTTTAAATTCACAATGAAAGTCCAGTTACTTAAAGGCAATAAGAATGGGGTGTCAGGACCTTGCAGGACTTTGTCTAGAGATCATTTCCATAGGTGAGGAGAGAGAGCATTGTATATAGTCCTTATAATATATAAGATATAATATATAAGATATATAATAGTATATTATATATAATATAATAATATATAATAGTTCAAGTTTATTATTCAAAAGACCGCCGATTTTTGCAAAATATGCATTAGGTTACTAAATATTTTACCCTTCAAAGGAAATAAATCATGTAGAAAATAAAGCAAGAAAAATTAGTTGCTAAATGTTGTCTATAAAATTTGAGTCCAAAAAGTTCTATTGCTGGCTTATTTACCTCACTGTCTGAAAGTTTATGGCTGGCTAGGAACTTCTAGGAATTTTATGACCAGATACCTGATTGTGAATTTTCTAGAAAAATAAAACATGCAACAATAAATTATGCTGTAAGCACAATTCTTATTTTTCAAATGTTTTCTAGTATATTATGTTGTCATAAAACTTATACAGAAGAACAGCAGCTTGTGTACTTTTTGCCTAAAATGTTAGTGTTTTGGTCAGTGAACCAAGAATCACGGCAGCTCAGGGTCCTAGAACTGCATGGGATGGGACACAATTCTCTTTCACACAACAGTTAAGGTTACCGAAGTTGTATAGCACATGTTTGCCAGCTTGGTAGATGGTCTAAAGGCTTCCTCACTAGTACTCTTTAAGAATCTGTGTAATATTCTTGTATGCCAGCTGTTGTGTGCCTTTGACCACCTGATTTGCATATGATACAATGCTCAACAGGAGAGTTTTTCTTTCTGTTTCACCAAATGCAGGTGTGCAATCACTCTGTGAAGGCTCTCATAATCCGGCATGTAAATTACCCCCCAGATCTAAGATCTGAAAAAAAACAGTTTTTCATAAAGACAATAAAAACCACAATATTTGTACTATATTATCAGTTTTCTGAAAAGGTCTTCTTCCTGCCCAAAGCAACCTCACAAATGGCACTAATCATTGTAGAAAGTGTTTTTTTTAGCTTGTGAATGTTTGTAGAAAAAAAGTTTTTCAAAATATTAAATATATAATAAAATATATTATCTTACTTTGCTTTCTAAATAAGCCATCAAATATTTTTTAGTATCTACATTAAAAATCTTCCCAGATTATTACTGTACTGAATATCTTCTCAAAAATTACTGTTTTTTCCTGCAGTCATTTTCTAGGAAATTTACTGGTTTCACACCAAGAACACCAAACTGAAAAACCAGGTGGAAAAGTTTCTATTTCTCTTCAGTTACTATTATTTGCAAAGATGTTAACTGAAGTAAAATGAAAGAACTACAAAATGTTTAGACACTACAGAAGATCTGGGCTTAACATACGCAGTAATTTTAGCCTTATTTCAGTCTTACTATAATTAGAAGCCCTAAGGATATAGAAAATTTCTAATATTTATCTGGTGTTCAAATCTGACCCCAATTAAATAGATTACTCTATGGCTCTTTTCAAACGTCAAAAATTACATCTCATAAAAATGTGATTGTTATACAAAGTGAGAATTTAATTCATAACTCACCAAATATGTCATTGAACTTAGTTTCTCAATAAATGAAACTTATTGATATGAAGTATTGCTTTCTCCCAAATTTTCAAAATCGTTTAAAAAAAACATGTAAAGAAGGAACACAAACAGTTTGTTCAAATGACTTTTTTTATTCTTAAGCTTTGATCAAAGCTTTGACCTATACTATGAAGTCAAATAAATAAATAAATAAATCCTCCTTTTATTTTTAAACCAGTTTTTCAACGTCAAATTTTATAATGAGAATCACTGAATATTTAATGCTAACATTTTATAGAAAGGAAAATGAGTACTTCAGTCGGTGTTCTTTAGACTCCATCTTCCCTCATCCACCCTTGTCCAGAGCTCGTTTTATGCTCTTTTTATGCAAGGGTCCTATTTCTTATTCACTCTAAATTGTGCCAATGTGTTTCTTCAACAGATTGTTGGTGCTAAATAAATTGTGTGATTTGTAGTAATAATGGTGATGATAATGAATCTTAAAACACCTAACTAATCCTAGTGAACTCTCTGTGATGTTAAGGCTGTAGAACACATGGTTGAGTAACAGTGATAATGACCGAAAATGAGGTGATAAATTACTATGCATCTTGTTGTTGGCCGATAATTGTCTCAAAAGGAAGACGTTTCTTAACAGTCCTTTCCCACTTAAACAACTACGCACAGCATTATACACATATAGTGCTGCATCTGAACAAGTTTTACCACCACCTTTCCATAAAATATAGGACACCAAACAACAATGACAAATACTCCTGAGTTCAAGGGCCAGAGGAGGCAAGAATTAAGGTTATGTTTGCTCTTTCTTGAATGTTGCATTGTTCCTGGATCTGTAAGCATAATTTCAGAGACTCCACCAATATAAACACAAAACTACCTAGTTATGAGCTTGTGTTTACACAGTTCAGATCAAACGCAAAGACTCTCACTCACATTCACATTTGCTGCCAAAAATGGGCTGGTTCTTCTTTTGAAAAGTAACAATAATTCATATTTTGATACCGTTTACTCTCAAGGTTAATTTATATTTATAAATTTTATAAAGGACCTCGTATTCTTTACCATGTTGCCAGTACTTTCTTTTCTTTTGAGTAGCATTGTTCTTTTCTAAGGAACTGATTGTATGGCAGATCGTCGGATCATTGCAGGGAGCACAGATGAAAAGCCTGTTATTCCAAAGGATTAAATTACAATTCTTAGTGAACCATTGCCAAGCTATTTTTTTTCAAACCCGGGGAGAACTGGAAATAGGAAATGTTATGCCTTGAAAAGGGGTGGGAATGGTTGAGTGGATAAAAAAGAATAACTATCCTAGTAAGTGTTATTAAATTCTCTTCAAGTAAAATCATGAAGCAAATAAAAGTTGATAAAATCTGTAAAAATATCCAAAAGATCAGGAATAATAAACTAAGTTTGTAAGAAGGAATGATATCATGGGATGTATTTTTATTGAATTATAAAAATGAGCAAAGAAAAGAAAGCAATAGATATAGCTTAGACACATGAATACACAAAAACAATTAAGATTCCAACTTTACTTCAGCTTCTTCAGGGTTCAAGTAATATGGTGGGCAGAGGACAGGATGTAAGAATTGTAAATCACTGATAAGTTTCATATGAGCTCCACTGGGAATGATTGTGAAACGTAGTGGGGAAACAAAATGAAAGGGAGCCTCTATTAAGGGCACTTGGAGCAAAATAAGCAAGCACTTTCCCCAAAATCTGACCTTCTGAAAAAACCTGAAGAAGTCAGTTCTGTTTGCAACTCCAAACACCAGAGAGTATTGTATAACCCAAGAGGGGGTGGGATAAATAAATTTGGGAAAGAAAACATGATAGAAGAGAGGCATTTTGAAATTCAGTTCTGAAACATTCATGCACTGGGAGGAAGGTAAAGGATTTAGGTACCCAATGGCAGGGAGAAACTGAAAGAGAAAAGTGACAATTTAGCTGTGTGCTGTCACTGTGACAGAGAGGCCACAAGATGCCATTGTGCTTTCTGCTAGTGTATTGTTATAAGAATCCATAACAAACTCCACATTAAAGTGCTGTAATAAAGTTCATAAAGATGCACTAAGGGGTCCTCATGTTTTAGGCACGTATCACAAATGAAGGTAGGTGCTTGGGATAAAAGATAGATGAGATATAATATTGCTATCTTCACAGTGATTTGGAGAAGAGAGACACACAGGAGGTGGTTCCTGTGAAAAAAAGAATGGAGCAAATTCTACCAGGATATATAGAAGAAGCTACAGAGTTGTATCTTGCTTTACCTGGAGAAATCAAAACCACACTTTGAAAAGGGGGTATGGTTTGAACTGGATCTCGAAGGGTAAGAGCTCTCCAGAAACAAAGAAAGCAGCAGATACAAATAATACAATGCATGCAATGTGATTAATTCAGGGTCTGTAAATTGGGGGAGCCAGCTAATATGGTTAGTGGATGATGGGATTAGACTGTGAAGGGCCTTCTGTACCGTCTGAGGGGGTTTCGTCTTAACCAGTTAAGTTAAGGAGAGCACTACCAGCTTTAAAACAGGGGAATGAGTGGATCAACTGTGTCTCAGAACAGCAACTCTGGCTGTGAGGGGATAGGGTTAGGTGTAAGTCCACAGGTAGCAGTCAGGAGGCCACTGGAGACAAAAGTGAGAGGAGAAGGTGGATTCCATATTTTGGCAACAGTATGAATACATCTTCGTGAGCTATTAAATACTAGATATGAAGCAGAGGGATAAGTTGAAGGAAATCTCAACTCCTAAGATGATAATGTCATTAACTGATATAACAAACACTGCAAAAAGGAATATACACCATTCATGTCAGCATCAAGGTGACATGAGGGGCAGGCAAGGTTGGTAAATCTTGTTAAAATCCTCCTTGTAGTAGAAGAGATTCCAACTCAAAAAAGAGTCAACCAGGACAGTGTCCTCACTCTTCCCTATCTGGTGTACCCTTGAAGAGACTCAAGGAGTCAGAATAGACTCTCTTGGACTTTTACTTAATATTTAACCACTACAAAACTGCACTTTTTAAAAATAGGGACATTTAAGTGGGTCGTACACCGAGTGTTACTACAATAGAGACCAACAGCATGCTGACTTGTCTCATCAGGTTAACTCTCATGGTGCAGGGCTCAGGACAGATGACGCTCCCTCTTTACTTGTAAATGGAATTGTTTCTGTAATTTACAAGGCAACTGCTTCAATTAACTTTTTTTTTTTTTTTACCATTTCCAACAATTTCTCTTTTCATCAAGAAACTCTCAACAGTATGCAACCAATAAAAAATAAATTGGCTCTTATAGCTCATGTAAGATGATAATTGTCATCTGGCCCCTAATTTTAACTTTAACTTCTGGTGTTCATCACAACAGACTTGTTTTTCACTGAATTTGAATAAACATGAGAAATCTGAATGAATGAAATGCTTACTGAAGTATTCTTTTTATCTGTTTTATATTATTTTGTGATTCTTCATAAGATTTCTTCTGAATGGGGTTCTACTTAAAAATATTTTAACTGAGTATAAGGTATATTATACTGTATCTATTTCTACTGCTTTTTATTTCTGAGATTGTTAAGCAAGTCTTCAATTTATTGGACCCACTTACAATTCTAAAAGCATCCTTTCACTCTCTAACACACATCCATAATTTGCTCCCCACTTCTTCCTCTGAGCTCGGAAATTGTATAAGACAATAAGAGGAACAATCTGATTTGGCACCATAATAATCAACTAAAACGTGTCTCTTCTGTTTTTCATTTTGCTTGATTACGACATCGAAATGCAAGAATGGTTGGACTTTTTTGAAGTCTGGGTTTGGAAAACACCTGTTTACTGATATATGTGTAATTTTTTTATATGTAATAACTCACTCTTTCATATTTACACTTGCATTACAGAAACAGTGTTCTGGACACTAGCAGATATAGTCAAAAGTTATGGTAGTGACTAAAATGTTCATAGTAGAATAAAAATGTGTATTAATGCAATTTACACTTATTTCATCGGCTTTTACAATCTTATATGTGCAATGATCAACTCCTCTGCCACACATAACTTTTTAATATTTTATTTGAAGTTCATCAACAGCAACTTGATTGTGTCTCAAGCACAAATCAGTCCCCTCACAAGTACTACAGGAGCTTAACCATCTTGTATCCATAATGGAGAATAAATAGGATCTTAATGACTAATCACATTAGCATAATTTAAAAATGCGGAGCATGAGTAGCTTTTTTCCCTGAGATTTGTCATGAGAACATACACACAATGAGACTGCAATGATTCATTACACCACGGCCTTGTTTATATTACAACATATTTATGTGCCCAGCAAAATGAAACCATAAAACCACCATTAATGAGTAGCGGAGTTTCTTTTTTTAACTGAATCACATGTATGAAGATGAACCAGCTTCTGCCCATGAAGCCAAACAATGAGTCAGAAGTGGACGTCACAAATAACATCATTAAGAACAATTTCTTCTTAGGGGGAAAATAATCCACCTTTGGATTATCCTACTTACAAATGTTATCTTGCCACCCAAACACATGTAAATTTACCACCTCCTTTTTAGGACTTTGGGGTGTCTGCTTTAGGATGGAATTGGTCTGCCAAATCTCAGTCACTGTCAGGCACTGAGCAAGATGCTTTTCATACAACATGAAAACTGACAAACACAGTCCTTGTCTTCCTAAGAATATCTAGTAAAGAAAGCAGAAAAGGAGGGGAAAAAAACAAACATCAAAATATGAACTACTGTATCCAAAGTCTTGTCATAGAGGAATTAACAGATGAGGCATCCTGGACTCTATGACAGGGTTAATGCCTGGTCTGCAAGTGGATCCTAGACTGGGGTGGGGGGCGACCCAACTGGGGCTTAGACTGGTGGCTCTTCACAGAGTATGGGAGACTTTCAATGGGAGACTTTCAATATTTTAGCAACAGATGCAGCTGTATCAAAGGATAATTAGGTAAAGAGAGGCAGGGAAAGATTCAGGAGTGATTTGGAAAGGAAAGCTTATGTTTAGGTGATGCATGAGGTGAGAAGGGAGGAGTTACTGATTAGGTCCTGGTTTCTGTTTGGGCTAGTAGGTAAGCTCATGTATTTATTCAATCATATTTATTCAGCAGTTTACATTTAAGACACCAGAGAGACTTGAAATGTCAAGTGGGCAAATGGATGTATGAGGAAGAAATTGGAGCAAAGATTTGGGCTGAAGATACAAATTTGGGAGATTTAGCATAAAGCTGTCACTTAAAGTTACACAATGGTTAATGTTCCCCAGGGAGACAGGGAAAGCAGTAACAGAATTCTGCCTGGAGCCGTGAGCAACTTCAATACTTAGAGTTTGTGAAGAAGAGGGGAATATTTGATGACTGAGGAGGAGTGACCACTGCTGTACAAGAAAATCAAGTGTGTGACTTTTCGAAAGCTGCAAGTGCAGAGTGTTTCCAGAAGAAGGAGGGAGTGGTTGGTTGTGTTGAAAGCCTTGGAGAGATTGAGTAAGAAGAGAGGACTGGAATCTCTAAGGGATTTAGCAACATAGAGCTTGTTGGTGACCTTGATAAAGATAACTTCAGTGGGTGGTGAGCACAGAGGTCAGATCATCTAGCATTGAAAATAAATGAGATGGTGAGGATAAGATAAGTTTTGCAGTGATGTGGGACTTCTTTGACTTTTTTTTTTTTCTTTAAGGGAAGAGACTTGAGCAAGTTTAATTGCTGGTAGGGGAGCCAGTGAGGTATTTTGATAAGCACATGCAAACTAGGTCTCCTGCCTCTTTTTGTAAACAAGAATGTATTGGAACACACTCTCATTCATTCACATATTGTCTATGATTGTGTTATGCTAAAACAGCTTAGTTTAGTAGTTATAACAGAGATGGTATAATCCACAAAACCAAAAACATTTACTCTCTGACCTCTTAGAGAAAATGTTTGCAAATCCCTGGATTTAGTTTATCTATCACATGTCCAAACCCATTTAATTTCCAAAGGAACCCAAATAATTGCCTACCTATATAAATGTACACACAAATACATAAACACTTTACCATGTCAAAAGTGTTACAGAAGTTCTCCCTGGTCAGTTTACCAACTTAATAACAAGATAGAAAGACCCAACTATTGCTCTTCTGCAGATAACATTTATATATCTGTTGTAGACAAATAAACACATTTTATTCCAGACTACACATCTAATACCTGATGCTAAGCCTAGCACATAGCAGACACCCAATAAATACTGGTTGAAGCAAGGAAGGACAGAGCCAGGTGCAATGGGGATGTCTTGATCTGGGTGATGGTAGAGGATTTCCCTAGTAAGAGAATGGATATAGAACCATCCCAGTGAGGTCTGTGGAGTCTAGAATAAATCACGTTTCTCTAGAATCAATCTGGAAAGTGAGGGGGGATTGGTTGGCGAGGCCTGGCTACACTAAAGTATATCCTCGATGTGAAAACAAAGTCACAAAGTGTCAGTTTGTAGTCTGGCAGCATAAAATGGCAGTCTTGGCAGTTCTTTGTTGTGAGAAAACAAAGTTGAGAAGAGATGAGTATTTGTACAGTGCAAGTGAAATTCTCCCTTAGGAGCAGGACCGGCAGTCATTCTATTAAAGAGCAGGTTACATCAACAAATCCAAAAATAATATTTTCCACAAACATTTTGTTTAACTGGAAATAAATAAGGATATTATCAATGAACCAATCTTTTGTCTTATGGGACAGGCCTTTGAGCACAGGGTTTTGCTCTTGAACAAAACATGTATACAACAAATTAACTGTGATTTAAATCTTGGGTTTCTTTAAAGAAGAGCAAGAATTTACGAGATAAATGGGAAGTGACTGGGTCCAGAATTCTTATTTCCCACAATTTTTTGCAGCTATGTCATCCACACTTTATGAAGTTTTCAACTTGTCATTGGAAACAGCTTCTTGTCTTTATATTTCACCTATTTATATGATATTTAATGAAATCACATTATTATAATAAAAAAATGCCACTATCATAAACAGATATGGGAACAACTGCTTCTCTGGGAGCTTAAGTTTATATCAGAGAGTAACCTACCAACTTTGCTCTGTATGTAGGAATGTTACAACACAAAGGGAATAGTCAGTGATTCTGATGAGTCCAGGAAAAGGAGGAAAGTTAAGACAGTTCTTAGGCAGGGTGGTACAAGCATATTACAGGGCCCCAGCTGGCACTCCTTGAATCACTGACAAGCTGCCAGCATGGCTGGGTCTCCAGAATATTGACTCAAAGCAGCTGTCCCAAGTCATCACACTCTAGGGACTATGGAATATTGTGAGTTAGAAAGCACACATTAAACACTTGCTTTAGCTTTTTCTGGAATGTATTATGTGGAATAATAGATGACTCCTCCCAATAATGCAGCTTCCAGAGAATTACAACTGGTGAGAAACCAGCCTTAACATCCCATAGCAGATTCAGCTTTGTAAAGCATATTTAAGAATGCCCAAACTGCTGAATCTAGACAGAAATAGTAAAATCTTGGTCAGCATGTTCAGTTACCTTGTCATCTGTTAACTAACAAGGACACCCCAAGTATTAGCCCAACAATTTAAAAGTCAGAAATCAAAGCAATAGCTGATGTATTACTGAGACTAGAGGGCACTCTATGCCCAAATCAATTTTTTAACTTATTTACGCTAAAACTGAGTTGATAAAAAATAATACTATCAAATGCCAATACTTTGGAAAACTATTTCCAACAGTTTGAAAATGAGGAAAATAAAATTTCTCTATGAAATAACTGTAAAATCAAGAATGTCACTGATAAAATATAGATATGCCATATCTCAAGAAAATAAAACAGTGTTTCTAATACTGAACTTCGTATAATACTAAATATTCCATATCAAGATATTAGTAATGGGAGAACTTAAAGAGATCTAAAAAGTTCGATGTCTTCTTTGACAGATGATGTGGACATTAAGACTTAGAAAGGTTATATGATTTGTTAAAGAACCTATGGTGAGTAAGAGATAATTCACCTCAAACACAGGTATCCCAGGCCCTAGTCTATTGTTTTTCCCATTATAACACCCTCCTTATGAAGGAATTTTCTGATTAGTTGGGTCACTCTATCCTTAGTGATCTGGTTACTACAGCTGAGTAGCATATTACCCTATAATTCAGTGGTATAAAATAACCCTATGCTGCTTACTGTGGCTGCGGGTTACACAGTCAGACAGGACAGTTTAAGGATGGCTTGGGACTGTGATGATCTGAAGACTTACTCATATGGCTGTTGATTGATGGTAGTTACCAATGGGACCACAACTGATTCTGTGGGCCAGAACATCAACAAGTAGTCTTTGAGTGGGCATCACAAGAGAGAGAGTCTGCCTGAGGCCGTTACTGTCATTAACAATTCAGCTTAGAAGTCATGCAACATACTTACACCCATTCTTTGTTGAGGCAGACATGATTTCCCATCCCCATCCAAGGCGAAATGAATAGACTTCACCTCTTGGTGAAGACGCAAGTTCCTGGAACAGTATGTTAGATCAAAAATATTGCTGTGGCCACTTCTGAAAATTACAATATGCTATAATTAGAATTAGAGGCATTTTTTTGCAAGAAGAAAACAGAGAAAAGGCAGCAGAAGAACAACTAACAAATTATACCTGAAGGCTGAATGTGACCACTCCCACTCCTCTCCCTCTGGGGAACTATGCAATCTAGGCTTCCTGAAAATTGAATGGGAACTAAGCATTTTAGCTCAACATGATTGAAGTTTTTATTTCATTTAACTGTCTAATTTAGTGTGTTGGAAAGTATGTTTATAGGATGTATCCCTAGCATAAAAGCCTCACAATGAGGAAAAGGAGAAAATTTTAATTGAAGAAATTACTTTTAAAAAATAGATCATGTACTAGACTAGAAAGCAAACATCAATAAATCTCCTAAAGCACAAAGTGCATAGACATATTCTCTGACCACAGAAAAACAAAACTACAAACTAGGAACAAACATTTAAACAAAATTTTCTCACCCACTTGGAAAATTTTAAATGTTCTTCTACATATCTCTTGAGTAAGAAAAGGGTAATATGACTATAATTACAGAATATGTAGAAAATAAGACTAACACAAACACTACAAATCAAATCTCATGGGATATGGTTAAAGCTTTACTGAAGAGGTAAATATATCAGTAAGAAATGAATAATGACAACACTATCAGCGGCAATGACTGACACTACATGCTCTAAGAGCTTTGCACGTGTCAAAACACTTAATCTTCACAACAATCTATAGGTAGATACTATTATTTTCATTCTCATTTTACAGAGGCGGAAAATGAGACAAGATGAGGGATTTGAGCAAGGTCATGCAACTAGTCCCTGTCCAGAATCTTCCAGGCATTGGGGTTATAGCAGTAACCTAGGCAGACAAAGGTCATGCTCTCTGACAGTTCCTCATTACTGCTGGCCAGGAGTGAGGACTCCAGCTCCCACTGGCTTCTATAGATACCTCCCTAGCTGGGAGAAGCAGGAGCGCCTCATTACTGCTGGGTGGTGGTGAATGCCCCCAAATGCCACTAGGCCTCCTTTGATAGCATCCCATCAGCGAGGGAAAGGAGTGCCTTGTTGTTGCCAGGTAGGGGCAGAAAGCCTGGATGCAGAGGGGAGGATAGGGGGAGGCATGCTGTTACTGCCTAGTGAGAATGAAAATCATAGTTCCCTACTTATTGTTCCCTGTTACGCCTTGGCCGGTGTATCTGGAGACTTGGTATAGCCTAGCAGAGGTCTAAAGTCTAGGCAACCCACCAGGAATTTGCTGGCATAATTGGAAGTGGGGCCATCATTTTTTCTGGGGTTTTTGGCTACAGTAGAACAGTTATTACCTAAAACTTTTCTACTTTGCTAGACTGATTGTTTTCTAGGTTCTTTGGCCAGAGTAGGCTTTTGCTGGTTTTTTTTGTTTTTTTTTTGTTTTTTTGTTTTTTTGGTTTGTATCTGTTGATGTTTGAGAGCTTCTTCAGCTCCAAATTTAAAATATATGAGACAATCAAACAAATAACCACAAAAACTATCATAAGAAACTAACCACTGTATCATTCCTCTGTCCTCCAGAAGTCCCGAGCTGTTCTGGCTTCCTCTGTCTACCTTTCAATCTTTTTGTAAATTTTTTAGATGTAGGGTCCAAGAGTTTTAGTTTTAGTTAGCTGGAGCAGTAGGGAAAAGTATTATTAACTTCATCTTCCCAAAAGCAGAAATTTCCTGTTTTGTGTTAAGAAAACAAAAAACTAATAGCATTCTCAGAGCAGAAGGAGAAGCAGAATGACAATCGGTGATAGTGATGAGTGGAGGTGGGAGGAAACGGTGACATCCTATGCACAGCTGGACAGGATGGTCTTAGACATGAACATGGATAGTTTATCTAGAGTCTCAAAAAAGAAAACAGAATGTATTACAAAAACAGATGTTTGGTGGATTTGGTGGTATAGGGGTGAGAAAGCTCTGTAGGGTTAATACCATTGTCTCAATGAAATAAGAAGAGAGACCACCAACTAAGAAAAGGAAAGGAAGAAAGGGGTCATGGACATGGAAGGTACTTGTAAGGGACTGATTATGGTGATAGAACACAAAATGGGTTGCATAAGATGGCACAACTCTGGAAGGTACTATGTTAGATTATATTTTACAACATAGTGACTATAGAGAATACTCTGGTGATTACCTGAGCAATATACAGTGAACATTTGGAGGTGACAGGATTGGGAGTCCTACTGGAGTTGAATTATCAAGTGGGATTGATAAATTAGAGGCACTCAAAGGCAGGAAATGATGACCTTAGAGATACTTGAAATTGAGATTTAGGGAGTAAAACAGATGATGGAAATGAAAAGATCAAAGGATATGAGTGTGTAGCCGGGGTGGAGGGAAGATGACTGAGCAACTATATACCCTTACCAACTTTCCATTGACAATAACTGAAAATAATAACAATAAGACATCTATTTTCTAAATATATCAGTCAACTGGGAATAAAGTAAGTTCAAATTAATTCAAATTTAGGCCCTAGAGTTAGATGATGAAGGCATTGATATTGTCTTTTGCACTGAAAACTTCTGCTATATCAGGAGGTCTTGAGCTAGAGTGTTCATACCTTTATGAGATATGGAGAATAGATGAAGCCCAAGTCCAATCCAAAGAGAGCACTCTAAAATACATCTTCCATAAAGCCTGAAAAGATATACTGGGAGTAAAATTTTCCCCAAAGCAAAGAATAAGGACATTTGCTGCTCTTAATATTTGGCACTGGATAAAAGGGAAGAAAATTCTCCCCTGAAAGTTTTAAAGTATAAACCAGCCAGCATGAGTTCAATTACATGAGTTGTACTACCTGGGTGGTCTGGAAAAATTCAAGCAGAGAATTTAGTTTAAAGTGTCCCTCCTTCAGTAGTACCCATGGGCACTGGGCAGAAACAAATACAAATCCTTTTAAAATGAACTACCTGCAATCCAGGCTTTAGAGAACTTCCACAGAAATATGAATCTACAGTTTAAAAAGTACCATGAATGAGACTCAACCAAAATAACAATTGACTATCACACACAAAAATTTTAGTCAGATATTGGAAATATCAGCTGGTACCAAACTTATGTACAATTTACAAGGGTTAGAGAGGTAGACTAGGGAGTCATTCACAAGAGAAAAGATTTTTGACATAGAAAAAACCAAAGACTCTATATAAAAATCAGTAAAATGGACACTTATGAGGTCAATATTTTAAAAACTTATTTCTATATAACAGCAACAATTAGAACATGTAATAAAACAAATCAATTATAACACTATCAAAAACGTTAGCTAGGAATAATGTTAACAAAAATATGAGTAACATCCATATAAAACAAAAATATTGAGCTAATTAAAGGAAACTTTGACAAATGAAAGTAATACTATGTTCATGGACAGGAAGATTCAATATATAAAGAAAATATGAGTAAGACCTATATAAAGCATAAAAATATTGAAATAAAGGAAACTTAAATGGAAAGCAATATTAGGTTCGTAGATAAGAAGATTCTATACTATAAAGTTATTTTACCTTTTCAAATTGATTCACTGATTAATTTTGTTACATTTAAAACCCCAGGGTGGGGGCGTGGGTGAGGAGTGCACCTTGATGGCTCAGGTGGTTGAGTTGCTGACATGAAGACCATGTTAAAGCCCAGGGACACAGGTTTGAGACCCAGGTCTAAAGAGAAAAGCCAAATGAACAAATATAAAATGCTTCTTCCTCTTTGCTCTTTCTGTCAACTTGTTTGCTTTCACTCCTGCCTGCCTTCTTTCCTCTCTTTAAAGTAAAATAAAAATAAAATAAAATCCCAACTATTTATTTGGGTGGAAGGGTTCTGAGGAATGGATCATGGAACATGGCAAGTTGATGCTCAAGTACATCAGAAATGATATGGAAAATCAGTTGGGAAAGTATGTGTTTTAAATAAATGAGACATTCATATAGGAAAAAGGTGAATCTGAACACCTACCTCACACCACATGCTATCAATTCTAGGTGGATAAAAAACTTAACTGTTAGGTGGACCTTTAAAACCTTTGAAAGAATATATAAGAATAATCTTTTCAATAAAAGGAAGAGAAGGAGTTCTGAAACTGGACAGAAAAGCATAAGAAAATATGAAATTCAACCACGTTAAAATTAAGAACTTCTGTTCATCAAGACATAACAAAATGAAAGTGAAAAGATGAGCATAAACTTGGAAAGGATATTTGCAATACCTATGTGACAAAGGGCTAGTATTTACACTATATTAAAAAAAATAAGCCAATAAGAAAATAACAATCTAATTTATTGTAAATGGGAAAAAGATTTCAATGGAAATGTCACTGATGAAACAACCCAAATGGTGAATTAACATATGAAAATAATTGCAGCAATAAAAATGAATAAACTATAGTTAATTACAACAATGTAGGTGAGTATCAGGATTATGTTATTGAGAAGAAAAAGATGTCACAGAATGGTATGCCCTGGTGGAGTAAAGGTTACAACAGCTACCTCCAAGGAGCGCAGACCACATACATCCCAAGGACCCAGGTTCAGGTCCTGCGTGTTTATGTGTGGTGGGGGAGTGGGGATAAGGGTGAAGGGGACAACCACTGTGAACAACTAAATAATTTAAAAAATTCTTCCTTTTCTCTTCCTGCTTACCTACCTGTCTTTATTCTTGCGTGCAACTTTGCTTTAAAAATAATCACAGAAGAATCACCCATTCAGTAAAATTCCAAATATATGAAGTTCAAAAACTTGCATAATTGCATATTACTTTTTTTCAGACATATGTAAATGTGATTAAACAGAAACACAGAAACGAAATAAAGGGAATGATGAGGAAGGAAGGATGGGATTGGAGAGTGACACATAGGAACTTAAATGTTCTATTAATCAGAATAGTGGATACACAAGTGAAATTTGTATTCTCGTTTTTTATTCTTAAATGTTTATTTCATAAGTATTCTTTTATATCTATTTAATATTTAATAAAATTGAAATGTTAAGGCTCTTTGTAATTAAGGTGAAAAATGGGGTTTATCACAGTATGATTTTATGCTAGAAAGTTGAGAACAGCAAAAATCTTTAATAAGAATCTGATTAAACAAACTAAGGTACATCCATATGACAAAATGGCACATAGCAATAAAAAGTGAGGAGTTAGAAGTTTATCTTCTGATAGAAGATATTTCTCCTAGAGCAGGTGAAAGAAATTACAAAACAAGATGGCATATTATTTATATAATAAAGAAATGAATATACATAAAAACACAAAAAATATTTTGCGAGTATACCAAAAAGTTGAAAGTGTTGGGATCTGAGTATTTGCTCTTAGAATTATTTATGAATTTTTTTCTTCTTGATTACTTCTATTTTTTCTATCAGAAATATGTATTACTCTTATTCATAAAACAAAAATAATCTAAAAGATATCTTTAAAAATATCGATAAGATTATAAATATAAAATATTTGGAAATGATCTTCACAAAATATACATATTATTTGAATGAAATGATCACACTTTTCTCAGAGTTAAAACAGATTAAATTTTTTACTAAAAAGCCTGACTATAATAAATATTAAATTTTTTCCAATTTAAAGTATTAAAACAATTCCACACAAAATTCCAATGCCTTTTTTTTTTAAATACAATTGCTCTAATGTTCATCTGGAAGAATAAAAGGGGCTATTAATAGAATTCTGAAAATTAAGAAGTTGTATAATGGATACTAAAGTACGATAAAGGCTACAGCCATTGAACCACTAGGATAGAGTCGAATGGGAAACTCTTAAACATCTTACAGAAATTGCTCAACATCTCTGTTCTATTAAAAAGCAATGTATGATGAGTAAAATAATTGTAATGGCAATGAAGTGATGAGCTGTTTCATAAATTTTGGAGTAATGGTTAAGAAAAGGTAGTTAATTTTTCCCTCTAAACTGTATTCTAAAATAAATCTGACTCCACCTAAAATAGATTCTAGATATATTAATGTAAAAAATGTAAAGCATTATAAAGGGAACAGAGACAATATGTAACAGATTCACAATGATTTAAGTCACTAAATTCAAGGGCTTTGCAGGTCCGGTTGATAGTCTTGATTACCAACCCTCTTTTTCTTCCCTTTGCTTCCTTTCTTTGGTTTCCATGAGACACACTGCCCGGATTTTCCCCCTACCACTTTGGCCAATACATCTCTAATTCCTTTGCAGGATTATTGTCCTCTGGAGGTCATTATATATTTGAGTTCCTCAGGGCCAATTTTTTCTCCACACTCCCCAGGTATTTGCCTTCATACCCATGACTCCAATTACCACCTGACTCAAATTTAACTCAAGCCAGCTATTTCTTATCAAAGTCCCTGAAAGAAAGAGGTGGAACATTAAAATGGGTAATTAAGGAGATTTTAGTTAAGAAGCCATATACAAAGGGTTTGGGGAAACAAGAGGATAATAGTACAGTATGTCAGGAAGCTGTTACTGCCTCAGGCCTAAAGAAGCAAGGAGGTGGAAATGATATTCAGTAAGAGAGAAAAAAGGAAGAGGTGGGAAGGGAAAGAAGGAGGTGGCTAAGGAAGAGGGCTTGAAGGAGGGGAAAAATAAGTTGGGGGGTGGGCAGGAGAGGCAGAGGAAGAGAAAATTAACTAGAAGCCAGAGGACACAGGAGTCAACTGCTGGGAATATGTGGGATTTTTACACATTTCATAGAGGTAATTCCATACAGGTCTTTTTGGACACAGAACAAATAGTGAAGAGTGCAAACTGGTTCCAGGTAGGCAAGCAGAAGATAGCTATTCAATAATCATCTCATGCCTGACTTCTCAAGGACATCCACAGGGTATTTGAAACTCAACAATTTTAAACCAAAACTGAACACATAAACAGCCCACTTCACACCTTCTCTTCTCTTCTCAAACAAAAAAATCAGATGGTCCTCTTTTAAGGCTTTCTATAGGATCAAACGATATGTACCAAGGTCAGGTCTGTGTTCTTACAACCATGTAGAAATGGACTGGAATGGGGCAATGGGGGATAGATGCAAAGAGATCACTGAGGATGCTATTTTGTGTGTCCTGGAAGAAGTTATGATAAAATGGGCCAAGGACGTATTTGTAAAGATGGAGGGAAATGGATAGATTAAAAGAAATACTCAGAAAGCAAAATCAATAGGACTTGTTATTGGAATAGAAGTAGAGATAAAGGTATGGGGTTGTCAAAGAGGATACCATCAATGATTCCCATAGATCTTAAAAAGGAGGAACAATTCCTGCACATGGACTTGTTGACCCTACATGGTCAGCATCCTCCACATTGACCCTCACCCCTTTACCCTAACCTTTGTCTTTACCACCTTTATCTTATACCAGGTCCCTCTCAGAATCTTGCATGTATTTATATTCTTTCAGTCTTTCTATTTCCTGTTCTTGCCCTGAGCAGAACTTTCCCATGGGCTGTTTCCACTGCCTGTAATGCTCTTATCCAGCTTCCCAATTCCTCCTTAGTGTTCAATCACCACTTTACCAGGAAATCTTCCCCTGACTTCCCTAACTAGATATAATCTTCCTACTAAAGTACTATTATGTTGTGGCCTACCCTTTGTAAGATTTGTCCATTAGCAGTTCATTCTTTTGTGAGTCTTTTTTCTTAATGTCTACAACACCCCTCTTCCTCACAAGGATATAAGCTTCATGAGGACAGGACTGTGTTTTTACTGATTCACGTATATAGTCTGAGTGCTGCTCATTGTGCCTGGCACACTAGTTGATACCTGCACATGCACGTGCATTCCTCTTTCCACACGCCCTCTCTTTAATGGATGAATGAATAAAAGAACAATGGAATACATCACAAATAAAAATACTTATGGATTTAATACAGCTAAATTATAATCTCTATAGAGCAAATGACAAGTGATAAACTTGGAGACATGGTCATAATCTAGACAAGTAGAGTTCTTGACCTATCAACAATAAAATATACTAATCATGCCCAATCTAAATTGACCCCCCAAAATACCCCCAAATTCCATAACACAGAAAGGATAGTACAGCTTTCACTGTTAAAATCAAAGCTCCAAATAAAACTGAACTGAACAATAAGGAAATGTGTTATATCATGTAGCCAAAAGCCAAATGACTTCTCTCATAAGATGGCACCCAGCAGTTACTGTTGGCAAAAACGTTTCTTGTTCACACGTATAGGTGGAAAAATAGTCTCTCTCCTAGCAATGAAACATGAGCTCTTCTCTTCAAACTTATTGAGTCAATTTAGGACCATCCTGGATCAAATATACTGTGATAGGAATGCCATGTTCTAATTTTAAACCATTCACCAGCAAGAGAGACTGGATCACAGTCCTAGGGGAGAGATGATCAATTTTAAGAGTGAAGAAGATACAAGAAAATAAAGACGGTAGCTGATGTCATTGTTCAACTCTCAAATATAGTGTTAACTCAAAAAAATTATATTACTAAAATTTTTGGAAGATAATTTAACAACGTATTAAAAATATTTAAAATATCTATTTTAGAAAGTATTTGTGTGTGTAGAAATAAGAAGGAAACACAAAAGTATTAATGTGGTTGTCACTGGCTTGTAAGTTGATGGGTGATTTTTACTATCTCTTCAAATACTTTCCAAATACTTAACAAGCCTAATTTTATTTAAACACAGAGAACATGAAGTAACCAGTTATTTCAGAACATGGACAACTCTCATTCAAGAAAATCATGTGTCTGGAAACTTAAAAGTAGTTTGGGGGATTCATTTGTTTTAAGGTTATGAAAATAGTAACCTACCTGAAGCAAAAATTTTAAGTGACAGAATTTCCTGTTTCTAGAGTTCTAGATGAGCCCAATTTTCTGGACTCTAGAGGAAAACAAGGCACACAAACATACACACACACACACACACACACACACACACACAACCCTACAAAGATACATAGCTATAATAGAATGTTAGGCATAAAGATTGCCTAACTCAACTTCTAATTCAACTCAATAGAACCTTACCTATTGTCCTAGTGAGTAAACTGGGCTGCATGACCAGACTTAGTTTGACTTAATGTTGCTTCCATTGAGGCCAATAGGCTGGGCATTTAAAAATAATTTGAGTATAGGAAGCCATCTGAATTTATTTTTAAGTTGAGTCTGAACACCCAAGATAAAGAAATGTTTGTTACTGAACTAGTATTTCCAACAGATATTTGGATATGAAGAATTAAATCAGTTTTATTCAGTGATAATATTCTTTCTCCAGACTTAAATTGGTCATTTCATGAATTTATTCTCCGATCATTTCTTTAATTCTCTTTCTGTCTCTTCTATCAGCTCTCTGAGTCACCTTGGACAAGACACTTCATCTCTGCTGTGTCCTCTGAAGCAGGCCTTATGGATTTCTTCCCGTCTAAACATCTCCAATGCTTCCTTGAAGTAAAAAGATCAGTAAAATCTCCTTATGAATTTAGGATAACCCTTAGGCTAATGAGGGATTACTGTACTTTAACCAGAGCTTCTTTTGAATGCAAAAAACAAATATCTCATCTAGGTGAGAAGGGAATATACCAATAATAGATTCTCCCCTAATAGTCTCCCAGCAGTATCAGCAAGCCAGCAGCTCAGCCAGGCCCTAAACTGGCCCTGAATAGACAAGTGAGGACAGCAGAGAGGCAGGAAATGGGGTTAGGTTGATTTCCATCTACTGGCAGCAGCTTAAACTGGTGTGCTGGGCAGTCCTGTCTCCCATTGGCTACAGCTGCTAAGAGCAGCAGGATGAGGGTTGACCTATATCTGTCGGGTAAGCCAAACCCTGAATTTGTAGCAAACTTCAGTGTTCCAGAACACCAAGTTTAACTTACACCCAACCACATACAATGTTTTTAATCAGGAACTGTGATATCCTCCACCTGCAAAGAACTCGCATCTGTGGGTTTCCCCCCTCCTAGATTCTTTTGCTTTCTTTTCACCGCCTCTTCTTCCTGTCACCCTCTTACCATTTTTGTCTCCCTGCTTCTGTGGCATCTTCTGGCAGAGAGGGGTTGTTACAGTCACAGCTGTGCTCCTTATAACAATCACAGTAACACCGGCCTTTCTGTGCCTGCCCCAGTTTCCTTGCAGTTGTTACCCCAGCTTGGCACCGCCTCATGCCCACATGTGCCCTCTGGGCCAACATGAGTTTCAGAATGTGGCAGTTGCTAATACAACTGCAGCTGTGAAAATGCAGTCTATTCAAAACTTGGGTCTTATAGTTTACTATATAGTAAATGTTTCCTAATAGCTTGTGAAGGTCAAATGTTTTCTTTTTATTTTAAAAGAGACTAAACATGTGGACATTTACTTTCCTAGATTAGAAAATAAACTACTTGACCTTTCATTTATGTGGTCACTATTCAAATGTGGTAAAGCTCTTTTCCTTTTGTTTTGGGTCTCAATTGGTATCTATATATGTATTTCTTTATACTAAGGTCATAACGTGAAAACTTACAATGTGAAACTTAACCTAGTCAATTCTGCCTTCACACTAAAGAATCAGTATACTGTAGGCGTCTATTTGAAATACAGAAACTGCTCTCCATTACCTATTATAATTTCTTCACCAAGGCCCTGTAGTAACAGAACAGAAGCCCACATGATGGAAAATTATTCTGGCAACTCAGGTCCCCATGCACACAAGCTACATCAAGGTAATTTGAGATTGAAAAGACCTATTAAGTCATCCCACTGATTCTCTGAGGGCATGTGGTGGTTTTTTCCTCTCTCCAATATACTGATCTACTTTTTAGTGCCTTTTCCAATTGTAAATGGCACAAGTGATGGGACTTCCACTCCTCCCAGGGGACAGGGCAGCACAGTCTATGATACATCTCTCCATTAGGGCATGAGACTAGCTTAGCAGCCTAAATCATCTTTGTTTTGACTTTCATTTCCATCACTCCGCCGCTGTCCCCTTGGAACACACTAAATAATTTCTCTCTGTCCATGCTATTTACACCCTTCAAGTACTTGTGGCTGATGAGCCAGTCCCTATTAGTTAGAGCCAGTGGTCATGCTGGGAGACTTGACTCTTTCATCTTCCCTATGAAGGCAGTCCCTCCAGGCTTATAAATCATATTTGTTGCTCTTCGATGAATGCCCATCAGTTTCTCAATAATTTGCCTCATTTCTCTGTCACTCATGCTGCTCAGGAAAATCCCCTTTGTTTGTGTCTATGACCACAAAGTAAGATGATGGTAGTAGCATCTCTGCTTACAGAAAGGAGAGCAGATCTCTTCAGTCACCTGCTATCTTTCTACACCCAGGACTCTGGAATCTTATCTCTTACTTGGGGTGTGGAAATACTGTGTGAACAGGATTTAGGTGTCTATGTAGAGACAGGAAGAGTTCCATCTGTATTTCTTCCAGCCAGCTTTCCTTGTGGTGTGTTTAGTTAACACCCATTAGCTGTTTAAATCATAGTTTGCTGCCCATCTTAATTCCCAATTGGAAAAGCTTCCCTGAACTCCCTCAAGAGCATGCTAACCTCCTTTCCATCATTAATACTCCCACATTTACTGATATTAAAGTGGACGACATCAGACACATTTGCCAGAGGGGAAGTTCCTTTGCTAGGAGAGAGGCAGAAGGCAGCCTTTGCCTTGAACAAGAGTAAATGGCAATGCAAACCTGGAAATTCTGTGAGCGTGTTTTATAATACCAGGTTCATTACAGCAGTGGTCAGCCCGTCACTTCTCCAGTTAAGGGATACCCTGAGTGCTAAACCACGGTCTAAAGCACTGAATTTAATAAGGTATTGCCTAATGAGCTAAAGGTTCATGTTTACATACTACTAAAAACCAATATAGTGCAAACTGTTTTCATCAATTACATCATCCATTTAATAGTCACAACTACATAAGAAATGATCTTTATTTTGTAAGGGAGGTTCTGTTGATGAATTTCACAAATACTCTGTCAATTCTCCTTTCCATTTCCTTTTATTCTCCTTCTGAAATCACTGGAAAGATTGTTCTCTCGAGTAATATGTCCAGAGGCACTAACAAGTAACTGAGACGCACATGAGATTCTAAAGTCACTGAAATGCTGGCTATCTCATACTGTTTGCCGTGCTTTGAGTTGGCAAAAATAGACATCACCTATAGTTTGATATGAGTCCTACTGTTTATCAGTAGGATAATTCAGCTGTTATTTGATGACAGAAAGAGTATATTAAAATTTATAAGACACAGTCTGCTATCTCTTTCTAAATGATAATATAATGTTATTAGGTCTAAGCTGAAAATGAGCTTATCTCCTCAAATACCAGTTCAGACCCTAAGGGTATCTGCCTTCCCTACAAGGTGGATTAAGATAATACATACCTAAGATAAAAGAGGTAAGAGGAACCTGTCAATAGATGCTAATAACATGATTTGACAAAACAAAAAACCTGAACTTTTGAGTAATATGAAAAAGGCATAAATACAGTTTTCTACCCAATACATGGCACAGGAGGCACTGGGGCTTAAAACAGTACTAACAGCTAAGCAAGAGAGGCCATTTATTTATTGCATCACTTATTTTCATAGTGCTTGTGAATATATTTAATTTGGCACAAATGTAGTTACAGTAGGAGAAAGATCTGTACTAAAGGAGCTTTATGTTTTAAGGGACTGAAGTAACAACCAGATAAAAGACTCTCCAGCTCAAGCATTTTGAACATAATCCAGACCAAGAAAATTATGCTTTTAAGTGAATTGTTCCCTTCTGTGACATGGCGAGACAAAGCAAATTTCACATGTACATTACATTGTCAACAGACAAAAATAGGAAGATATATTCATCTCTGTCAAGGTGGAGGGGCAAATTATTTCTTCTCTCTCACTTTCTGGGTTCCCACTGTCTTATGTATGACTAACTTTAGATTGCACTTTGTTGCTGGACTGGGTGATGCCTGTAACTTTGTTGGAAGAAATTATTACGCAAATGCATCTCTGAAGATGCAACCTTGAAGATTTTATCTGTCCTTTATAGTACCCATTGTTTAATCGCAAAAAAGGAAAACCCCTCATTGCTCTGTTTTCATTTTGCAAATATGTTTCCTGTGACAAAGTTTAAAAATATAAATGAGAGGAAAAAAATGATTCTTTTTAGAAGTAACCATTTTGACACATCTTTCTACATTCTTATATATAGAACTCTATGTGTATGCATCTATAATCATCTTTTTGAGCAGTAAGTTATTGGCTTTAATCTTCAATAGTCTGACTCTTTTGCAACTTTGTTCCCTTAAGATCTCCAAAGTTCTTATGGAAGAATTGATGCTGATCTGAATTGGTCTAAATATGGTCACAAAAATGTTTTACATAAAAATTCTTAAAAATACATTGCATGTCTTATGAAGTTCTAAATCTTTTTAACGTTCAAAATCCCTTCTACAGCTAAAACCTGGATAAATATAGTGCCTTGAAAATATATCATACCTTCTATCCAGCTAAGTAGTAGGGTATCTGAATCTTTTCCACGGGGTTCCAGTGTTATCTGTGATCCCCAACACAGCACATGTTATCTTTGCTCCTCAAATGCTTCTCAGGAGCATTTCTTTAGCATTTTCTTTTACCTAAAGAGCCCTTAGAAATCTAGCTAGAGTTTTGATTTTTAACCTCTATGGAATACTACATCAAATCTATGATACCATCTACTGTGTGTCATATTATTTTCAGTGGCACTAAGAAAAAAAAAAAACACCTCCAATTAAGCTATGACATGTTATTTTAAACTTTATCTACATTTTAGAGATGTTAAAATATGAAAAGGTATCTTATAAAAAACGAACTGTGGTATTAATTTAACACATACACATTTCATAGAGAATTCTCAGTCATATCATGAACAGATATTTAGCACAACCTACATATTATGTTATATATGGGGAAGTTCAAAGTAGAATGGACTTTTTCTTTTAAAGAAAGGTACAGGCAGGAAGAAAGGAAGAAGCAGCATTTTATTTTATTTTTATTTAGTTGTTCACACTGATGGTTTCCCCCCCACACCCTGGGGTTATGTGGCCTGCACTCCTTCATAGGTATTGATCTAACCACTATTCCACTAGGGCACACCAGAATGAATATCTTTGACATTTTATTCATTTATTTATTTTTGGAGTGAATAAAAGTAATATGTCCATATTTATCATTTGTTTTCTTTACAAAATGTTCCTTTTCTGGACTTGATTTTACAGTCTCAGAGGTCATCCATGTGATCTTGAGTCTCTTGGTAATTTGTCCTCTGTGACAACAGAATTTTTTTAAGGAAGGTGCAGGCAGGAATACAGGAATGAAGGCGAGGAGGCAGGGAGGCAGGAAGATAAAGAAGTATTTATTTTTCACTTAGTAGTTCATCTTGGTTGTTTCCCCTAGCTCCAGAGCACGAACCTGGGTCGTTGGGGTGTATGTTGCTTGTGCCGGCCAGAGGAATGTCTTCAACCACTAAACTATGAGGGCATGCTGAACAACAGAATTTCCAGTTAGATCACTCTTCTAGAGTTATGACTAAATTTTGTCCTTTCATTTTCAAGATTTTAGTTGGCAACTTAACTCAATTTTTAAAAGCCAGAGTACTCCCTGTTGATGTAGCAGTCTGGTCCAACACCTCTAGCCAAACACAGTCCACAAAGATCCCAAGGATCCTGGTGATTGTCCTGGGAGTGGGGGAAATGACCAAGATAAACAACTAAATAAAATAAAAATGCTACCTCCTCTCTCTTTCTGCTTGCCTGCATACTTGCCTTCCACCCTGAAGGTAACTTTTCTCTTAAAAAACAAATAATAACTAATCAGGCTTGGAAAATGCAGACTGATTTCAATCTATGTTTCTTATATCTTCTGCAGGCCCAGTTTAATCACCAGGTTTTACAGTTGAAGAAAGTGAAGTTCAGGTCACTTAAACAATCTGTACTCTCAACATTTGGGTGAGTTTTTTCCTGTCTAAGAAAGTCTAATACACAGTACAGTCTTCTTCCTTTTAATTTTACAGATTCGAATTATGTTCTTACCATTGCCTGAGATATCTATTCTCTTTCTAAATCTTCTGAAATGAAAACCCGTATTTCCATTTCCTTTACCATTATTTTGCCCCATGCTGGCAGGTGCCACCTTGTATCCAAATCAGGAGTCATATAGTTTCCCACTGGGGAGAGAAAAATAAGGAGTAGTTTGCTACCTGGAATATAAACTTAGAACCACTATGCAAGTCAAATATGAATTTTCTCTAGAGAGAGTAAGAGAACAAATTTCCATTGTCTCTCATCTTTCCCCCTTTAAATTATACGTTGTATTCTCTTGTTGCTTTAAACTTGACCGAAGCACATGATAGAAACAGAAACACAAAAAGTTTAAATTGTGAAATTTTGATCAAATTTTTTAAATAACACTGAGCATGTACAAGGAAATATAGAAAGTTGTGTTCTTTGGTGAAATTAATTTACTAGCCATATCCTGAAGGATGAAGATATTTTGAGCCATCTTGAGTCAAGCCCCCTCCCACCCTCTCATTTTCTCATTATCCAGCCTCCTGGGGCCAAAAATAAACAAGTGAGCTAGGAAAATAACGATGAACCTGGGCAAGAGTTGACATATCACCTAAGACAAATTATGTCCTGAAAAAGCAGAAAAAAATTTGTGAGAAAGGTGGCATTAATTAACAGTGGTCCTGGAGGGAATCATACAGTGGGCTTCTGAGAAGACTGTCAGGGACTGAGGGCTGAGATAGAAAGAGGCAGTGTTGATATGTGATATACAGTCCTTAATGGCTTTTTGGAAATGGTTGCATTTGGTAAAAGACATCTTTATTTTCCAACTGAAAAAAACTTTGGTCTCCAAATCATCTGAATTTTTTGCTCCTCTAAATAAATACTTCTGGTCTCAATCAGAGTAGGAGACAAACACATCTAATTATTAAAAAGTCCATGAATTTCAGAACCACTTTCATATCACTTATAATTATAGCATCTTTCATTTAGTAATTGAGATTTTTTATTCTAGGTCTTGAAATGACATCCCAGATTCAAGTCATGTTGTTTAAAATCATTGGGTGAATGTGCCTTCATCTAGATGAAAATTATTTCCCTTCAAAAAGTGGGACATTTAACCATGCCAATTTTACCTAACACAAATGGAATACATTTAAACAAGTGTGTGTGTGTGTGTGTGTGTGTGTGTGTCTGCTACAGATTAAATGTTTGTATTTTTTCCAAAAATTCATATGTTGAAATTCTAACCTTCAAAGTAATAGTATTAGAAAGAAGGACCTTTGGAAAGTGATTAGGTCATGAGGGTAGAGCACTCATGAATGGGCCTAGTGTACTTATGAAAGAGGCTCAGGAGAGCTCACCCCTTTCACTACGTGAGGATAAAGTCAGAAATGGTCGTCTATGAACCCAGATGCAGGTCCTCACCAAATACCTGTCAAGACTTTGATCAGACTCCATAATGGTGAGAAATAAATGTTTGTTGTTTAAGATATCAAAGATATATATTTTTTATTATGTTATAGAAGCCTGAACTAAGTCTCCAAATGAATGATAATTTCAAAGAATTTTAGTTGTACTTCTGTTTGTATTGTACAGTAAAGGACATATCTAAGTTCAAAGTTTTTTAATTTACAAATAAAAAATTAAAATAAGGATCAAATAGTGTGGTTGTAAAGTGCAAATATTTTCTTTATATTTCAATCATTTTTTTGCAATATAAACATAAGCAAAATGATTAAAGAAAAATTGAATTATATCATGGCTTCATTTCCTGTTTTCATTCAAACCTTGATAAGTGCAGTAAATAAATGTACCACATAATTACAAGTGTGAGAGATTCCTTTGGACACCACCTATATTAATTGTACAGTTATTTTAAAATGAAATGTGTGTGCCAGGTGGCTAATACAAACTTCTTAGATCAACAACCATTTTCCTCTGGTGAATTCTGTTCTCTAACTTATCAGTAAGGACTTAACGACCAAGCTAGCTAATATTTATTGAATGCTTACTGTGCATTAGGCACTGTGCTAGGGTCTTTAGAAGTATTTTTTATTTAAAGATTTTAAGAGCCGTGCAAGCTAAGTGTGATTATTACTTCCATTTATACACATTTTATCATATGCTTATCTGTGAATTCTCTACATGCCTTTGAGTAGAGGGTTTTAGGCAGAGAGCTAAAAAAAAAACTCTAGTAATTTTGTGTCATAATTTTAGAATATGGAATTACATGAAGGGCTCATTTTATTTCCAGTGGTGAGAACACTGACAGTTTGCTGCCACCAATGACTTAGAAGGTTTCCCTTACCCTATATATAATTACATTCAAAATACATTGCTATTCTATTTCTAATTTTTAAACTTTTTGCAGAAAATTGTGTAGTGTGTATGTGTGCAGTGTGTAAAGCATTCTTTTTAGTAATACATGTAAAACATGTTTATTTTATAAAAAATAGAGAGAAGTTCAGAGATGAAAATAAAAGTCACCTATTTCTTAGCTCCCACAGGGAACAATATTAATATTTTGCTAGATATCTGTCCAGTTACTTTTATCCATGAATGTATAAATATATATTTAAATTCAATTGGGAATAGAGTTTATAGCTGGTTTGGTTTTTCTGAATTTTAAAATACTTTTGCTAGTCTATCAAAATATTTCTTATTAAAATTTTTCTCACATAATTCTAACCAGAACATGGAATTCCATTGTATGGTCTAATGATTGGACCAAATTCCTTATTGGACATTTAAGTAGAGAAAACTTTACACATACACACCTAAAGTCTTACTCATGCTATAAGTCTTGCATTTTTCATGGTTAAAAAATAAGATACCTAGTAAAAGCCTTGGACTAAATCTATTGATCTGAATTTTAGTCTAAAATTATAGGGCTGAGAACAATCTCAGAGGAATTTAGTACATTTTACTTTTTTTAGATAGGGATCACTATCCCAGATACATGCCTCTAGAAATTATTCTTGAATTTAGTGAAGGAAGAATATTCTAGAACCTGCCTAGTGTACTATTATAGTGACTTGGTGCCAGAAGAAAAGGCTTTGTAGGTAAACAGCTTCTAGGATGAAATACCAGATAAAGGACTATGTCCTGTGACTTTATTTTTATTTCTCTCTCATTCTTAGTTTCTGTCTGTCTTGCAAGGTTTCTGTGAGGATTCCATAAAATAATGTAATCGAGTGCCTACCACTGCATAGGGGCTGAATATGTTAGTTCTTTCTCAAATCTATAACATTTCCTTGAATTCTTTCTACAATGAAAAAGATCTACACAATATTTATAGCACTAAATATACCTAAAGGTGATTACTAAACCCTCTGAAATGCTACTCCAAATCAAGTACAACTATTTCAACTATTTCATTTGAGTTTTTCTACTTTCATAATTCTTTTAACATTTACCCTCCTAAATTATAATTCCCCAAATTAGAAGGATATATTAAATGAGCCTGGCCAGTGATATAGATGGTAGGAAATTCCACCATACTTTATATGATGTCACTGCCACTAGAGCAAGAACTTGTTGTATTCTTAAGAAGTTACGATGTTATTAATGCAGGTTCTATTTATAGGCCACTGAGGAGGATGACTTCTTTCCTGTGCTGTATCGATTTCTTAATACTGATTTTCTTCATCTTGCTTAAAAGTAGTTCCTTCCTTGTTTCAAGTTGGTTTCATTAATTTGGCTCAGTTTTCCAATGTCAGACTATTTGGTTTCAATCATATGGTCTAACACACATATTTTAGTCTATTTTTAAGCTGCTGATTAAATTCAGAGGCAAACAAGTTAATATCCCCTCAAATCAGCAAGAAATCAGTACACACCTATATAGTAGAGTACAGTGGTGATAGAAATAAAGGCTACCTTTTTTGGTAAACAGTTCTCTTTTAGAGTCTGGTAGCGGTGAACTTTTCTTCAGCCTTACATGTTTGAATAGGTTTTAGTATGTCATCTGTGTGAATTACGAGTTTGTAGACTTGCCTTTGAAAGCTGTAATTAACAAATTTGAAAGACATCTGTAAAAATGAGGATATGGAGAAGATAAGCCAAAGCAAGATACATAATTACCACATCCTGTCTTCCTATCAGGAACTCAATGTTTAAAGCAAATTAGGACCTTTAGACAGGTTCTTCTATCAGGGAGCATCATCAGGTTGTTCTGAATGTAGGCAATCAATCTCTCGGGCAGTTAAGTGTCCTCTCTTGCATACACTAATAATGCATAAGTCTCTCAAAAAGCAAGAGTGGAAAAGATCCACGCTTCTCTATTAACCGAGCATGCAACTGACTCTTGCTTTAAAGGTTATTTGTATAGGGAGGGAAAAATGCTGTCTGGAATCAGGAGACCTAGTCTTCAGTTAGTTGTGAATCATGAGCTAATGGTGACCCCAGCCAGAGCTGTGACCCTTAGTTTCCCATTACGTAAAATGTAAATAACCTAGGTGTTCTACTTCACCAAATTGCTACATACAAAAGATCATAAATATGAAAGTGTTTACAAAATTTTATAGAAAGGAAAAAATTCTGTAGAGTCATACTATTTCACCAGAATATCAAGCATTTCTGTTTTCATCTATGGCTAATTACTGACCATGTATGTTTTTACTATTTATACACACATTGAATACATAGTTATACTATGAGTGGCTATGACTTGGAAGTGTTGAGAGAAATGACAAGATTTCTTGGTATTGATAATTAACAAAGGAAGATGAAGGTAGATTACGTCTGGCTCACAATTCTTGAGCTCTGCTTGATTTTATTAGATTTATTTTTTAAAGAAAACTCCTTAAGAGTTTTCCAAGAACAAGTGAAGGACGCTTGAGTAAGGAAAGTGGGCAGCTAAAGCATTTTTCCTCAACAATGTTAAGTACTTTGTTTATTTGTGTGTGTGTGTGTGACACTTGTAAAAATACCTTGTTGAGTAATGGTGTTGTGGGGAAACTGAAGTTTATTTAGGACAATACTCCACCCTACATGAGCAATTAAAGCACATATGTAGAATAAGTCTTCTGGCTAATCCATGCAATCCCATAAGCAAGTAATATTAGTAAGAAAAAAATATTGTAGGGCATATGGCATGGCTGGAGGTGAGAAGAAATAGGAGGGTAGGAGAAGTCTCCCTGAAATAAAAAATAAGTATGAAGGGTGGTAGGGAAATTAATAGCTGAAAGGGGAATCTGTCTAGTGATACCAGCATATCAATTTAATGCAAATTAATGTGGCATGAGATTTGTTTAAAAATGACACAAAACAAAAAGCCTTTCCCCTCATATAGTATAATAATAAACATCTTATTTTAAATGTAGCCAGGAAGGGTTGTGTTTGTTCATGTGATCAGGTTTCTGCACTTCCCACACCTGGGGAAGTATCAGCTAATATTGATTTAGCACTAATTCATACCTGATGGCCAGAACCAACTAGAATAGAAGGAAACTGGTACAAATTAGGGGGCCTAAAGTCCCAGAAAGTGGTCTGGGGTCTAACAGTTGTCGATCAATGCAAATCACTCTGAGAGGGAAAAGGAAAAAATTTTTAAGGAACCCAAATCTAATCTCAGTGATGCTACTGCTTATGTGCTAAAGATCTCCTTTAAGAAAGGAATGGGATAAAACCAATTTGCATTCTTAGATGTTATTATGTTTAGTTTATTACTCTGGGAGCTAGAAGCAAATTAGAAGCCAAACCAACTTAACATATGACTCAAAATAATATTATAAATAATAACTTAGTCACGGCTATTTACCTTTTCCTCAAAGAAATTTTCTATCAACTAACCTTATATTTTAAATATCACTGTAGATTATCTGGAAACATGGAATTACATGTCAATTTTTTGAAAACTATTCTTCAGGCAATTTCCATGAGGGATTCAGTTATTAACATTTCTTTGTATCTGGCTAAAAAATGAGAAAATATTTTGGGCCTGCAATTAAACCTGGGAGCTCTTTATTTCAAACCTGTTGTTTCCCAATTTGCCTGATCATAAAGAGCACCTGGGGAACTTGTTAAAAATTATGCAATCCTACCCTTTCTGTCCCCAGACTTGACAGGAAGGAGGCTGAAATCTGTACTTTTAGCAAGGGCCCCAGATATGGCTAATGAGCTACATGTTTAGAAAACACAGTTCTGCGTCCTAATCATATTCCTCATGCTAACAGAGCTCTTCAAACCTCCATATTCCCTTCTGACTTCCCTTCTATTATTGCAGACATTTTCTGTTCCATTCCACCTATAAAATATAGCATGCTCCCTCAACTACTGCAGCCTTCTACAACACTGGGTCTCCAGCGTGGTGGGAACAGAGGACATCTACACTCTTGGGCAGGGAGGTCATGGAATGAAGGGAGAGAGGTGTGGTTCCAAAAAAATCTCTCCAAAAGATTCTGATCCTCCTCTTGATAACCAGTTGTCGATGACTTTACTACCTCCCTTTTCTTTGCATAATTTTTTTTTCTTTACCTTCATTTTCTTAACATCCTTACCATAATAGAGAGGGAATCCTGTTTCTTTCTATCAAACTTATGTGCTTGATAAAACCCTTCAGTGCCTAATGAAAGCTAAATATACTAATCCTACTCCCCATTCAAATCTTGCTTGTTTTTTTTTTTTTCTCCTTTGGTTTCTTAGATTGATGGGTATTTAAATAGATATTTCTTCCCTATTCTTTATAAACTAAACCAACATATGCTTTCATGAACTCAGCTGAACTTCCAAATCCTATTTTACTTCATGCCTTATTTTCACTGTCAAATTTCTCAAAGAATATTTTACATTGGTTGCATCCACCTTCTCACCCTTCTCATTAACCCAAATGCAATTTGGCTTCCACAGAGCCACATTTTAAGAACACTTTTGACTTTGATGACCAGTGATGAGATCCAAAGACTTTCTTAGTCCTTAATCTGCTTGTCTAGTCAACACATTTGACATTGTGGATCACCTCATTCTCTTAAGAACTATATCAATTAATGGGCATTTAATTTTAAGAGCAGAAACCTACTGAAATAATTGAAACAAGGGGGAATTTTAATATATAATTACAGGAAACTCTCCCACAGAAAGTGTATGTAGGTTTTATAAAGATTAGAATCAGAAACTAAGAAGCTATTAAGAACAAAGTTTTAATAAATAAACTTTAGGCACAGTCACATGCTATGTTCTTAGCACTGGTTAGGGTTAAGTAATCAAGCAGTGAGCAAAAGAGATAAGGTCCTTGACCTTAAGAGACTTCAAAATCTAGTGGGGAAGACCTACCATAAATAAGTAAACAAATACATATTACAACTAGCAATGAATACTATAGATAAACTTGTTTAATTGTAGATTATTGTAAGTTATTAGGGATGGGTGAAGACTCACAAGGGACACTTTGTAGACATGACATCTAAGCCAAGAACTGGAGAATGTGAGGAAGTCACTCAGAGGAATTAAGTAATGAGGATGTAGAAAGGTCTTAGACTGAGAATACACCTGTATGGGCATTAGGGGAAATGAAAGGAGGTCATTTTGCCTGGTATTAAGTGGGGGGAGGCAGAGTAAAATGAGGTGGAAAAGGAGGCAGACACCAGAGCAGGTCAGGCTTTTTAGCTATTTTTAAAGAATTTGGATTTCATTGCAATGTACTGGTTTAAGGAAGAAACATGATCCCATATATTTCCAGGTTTACCCTGACAGATAAGTAGAAATTAGATTAAGGAAGGCAAGGGTTTTCGGCAGAAGACTAGTGAGCAGTTGCTGAGGTAAGAGATGATGGTGTTTGGATTAATGTAGTAGCAGAACGGACAGAGCGAAGTGAATGGATTAGATATCCATTTATGAGTAGCAAATGAGAGCTGATGGGTTGGAGTTGGGGAGGTCAGGAAAGTGAAAAAAAAAAAAAAAGATTATTGCTCATGTTTCTTATTTAGAATAACTGGATAGAAGCTGATTATCATTTACTGAAGTAGGAAAAAATGAAGATAGAATTTCATTTTGATTGCAGGAAAGAATACAGAAATAGTGAATGTAGTCCTGTAGACAAAATAAAAACAAACCCTTGGACTCTTGACAACAGCACTGAAATTACCAGAGAGGAAGGGGGTGTGGGTGGGAGCAAAGGGTAAAGGGGTCCAATAGACAATGCTGGGGGATTGTTAGTACTTTGGTGGTAGGCATAGTGGGATATTATACATTTCACGAAGAGTGAACCTGAAATCCTAAAACTTACTGTAAACTAATGTTACCTCAATTAAAAGAATAATTTAATTCTGTTTCATATACATTCATTTCAGTTATTTATGGAGACTTGATGAATCAAGTCATTAACTGTGTATCTGAAGAAAGAATTGAGAAAATAATCTGAATTGGAGAGGTTAATTTGAGAGTTGCAAAAACTTTATAATAGTAAAGTCATGAGGATGACTGAGAATATCAAGATGCTGAGTTCATAGAGAAGAAAGCCAAGACCAGGGTCCAGGTTTTAGAAGGGAATGGAAGAGGTAAAAACCCTGAAGGACACTGAGCAGCAGGAGTTAAAGAGGTAGTAGACAGACCAGGCAATTGCAGGGTACTAGATTCCAACAGAAAATATTTTTTCAAGAAGTCGAACCTGATCAACTGTGTTGGAAAACTGCTACCCACTGGAGCAGGATGATGTCTGAGAATTACCCATTGCATCCAGAAATATGGAGGCTCCCAGCAACACTGATCAGAAATTTTCAGTGGCAGGATGGGGAATGAAGTCATACTATAGAAGATTATAGGAAATCAGTTAAATTATAGATATATCTCTCAGAAGTGTTGCTGTGGGACCAGAGAATTCAGTTTGCAGATGAAAAAGGATAGCACAAAAATATTTTGTTTTTTTAAACATTAGTATGGGAACATGTTAATACCTATTAAAAATAATCAAGAATTTGATAAACAAGATAAAAAAATTTGAATAAAGTCCCTGACAGGCAAAAAGGGAAAGTAATTTATATTGCAAGTAGAAGAGAGGATTTTTGATGAGAGGAGAACATGCATCACTTGGAAAAGGGAGGAGAAATGAGTTCAGATGCCAAAATATTTGTAGATTTAATGGTGGAAATATACTGGAGTTTAAAGGGGTCAAGAGGAGTAGGGATAGTTTTAAAGATTGAAAAAAAAAAAGGATAAGATAAAATATAATCATCACAAGAAAATGAACAAACTCTCAGGCTCTTTCCTTCTCTTGGGTCATCTTGTCTCATTTGTTTCTGCAAGTCACTTCATTAGTTTCTCTCAGCAGGCAAGTTTCCTGTTTCTCTGTGTGGATGACAGAAGATGGCCACCCAATACACGGTTCCAAGTCATTATGCCACAGATCCAGTTCATGCCTCTAATAGAATAGCATGTATCTCTTAATTCCAAAGGCCCAGAGGAGAAAATGTGATTGGTCCAGCATTGGTCAGTTGTCAGACAAAAATCAAATCAACTGTGGTCAAAGGAATAAGGTCATTTTGTACAAACATAGCTGTCAAACCCAAGCTCTCTGTGAGTTGGAGGAGGCTTAATTCTTAGAGAAGGAACACAGATATTCCATAAGTAATCTACCAAAATTATTTTTCAAGACACCATACTATATTTTATTAAGCAGTATTTTCTCTTTCCTTTTCTTGTTTTCTCTTCTCTTCCTCAATAATATTATATAAATTTTAGTTTATCAAGATTTGTCTTAGCTCCTCTTTTCTTTAAGTGCTTTTTTCTCCCTTGTGCATGCCAACTTCATTTGTGCCCATGGTTTCAATTATCATATGTGCATGGATAACCCAAATTTCTATCTATTCTTCTCATCTTCACTATCATTTTAAAATTGCCTCCCCAAAATTTTTAGTGTAACCATATGAGATGGAGGCATAGTAATCATTTTGTAATATATATATATATGTCATTATGTCACACTTTAAACTTAGTACTGTATGTCAATTATATCTCAAAACTGAAAGAAAAAAAATACCTACACTTGAATAGCCTCTGGTTTTTTATTTATAGCTGACCTCATTAATTTCTCCCCAGACCTACTCCTTTTGGCTTTCTAGTTACTGCTAAGGCCACCAGTAATCCTCATATATTTAAGCCTGAATCCTCAGGACTGTGTAAGCTCCTAAATTCAAGGATCATTAATTAAGAGAAAGCATCACTTGCATTTTTCTCCTCTCTATGCCCTCTTTCATTCCTATAATTCTCATTACCTAAACTCACATGGACTACTCTCAGAGGTAACTAAACCATCTTCCAATCTGCAGTCTCCAAACCAAGTAGTAAACTATTCTTGCTTTGATCTTCACACAACATAACTCTACTCACGTTCCCTCACTCACTTGAGATTCTTTAACAGAACCTCACCACATATTCAATAAAGTGCAAGACTTGCCTGGTAAATTCCACAATGTGTCATCTACAGACCAAGACTTCCATTAATCATCAGTAAAGGCAGACTATTCAATCACCACCTAATACATGCTGTGTATTCCTAACCATAGATGTCATGTTCCTTTTTGCTGAAGCTTTTCCTCAAAAGTTATCTTCCCTTCCTATCACTTCTATATTACTTTATTTGCATCTCTTATTGAAGACATATTTTGAATTTAAAAAATATTTATTTGTAGGGATATCTTTTTGTCTCTGATAGATCACAATTTACCAAAGTGTGAGAACAGTATGGCCTACAGAGTGTATAACAGTGTCTGGTACTTCCAGGACATTTAATAATTAACTTGACCAAGAGTTACTAAGTTCCGATGATAGCATTGTTGCTATTAATCTTCATAAATCCTAAAAGTACATTAATATGACCTTTTCAATAAGATTCTGAATAGGATACTGAAACTGTGTGTGCCACAAACAATTTAAAATAATCAAAAGAAAACTTCTCTAGTCAAGCATTGTTGATGAATTGACTCACATGGTGAAAAGTAAAATTCAGCCACACAGGAGGAAAGTAATTCATGATACATTTTAATCACTCTAAGCCCTCATTAGAAAAATAACAATTTGGACACACCAAAGATGATGAACTAGTAAGATCTTGAACTCACTTCCTCCACAACAAACTATGACTGTCAAAAAAACAAAACAAAATAAAAAACAACAAAACTTGAGGACTGAGGGGCCATTACCTCGACAAAGAAAAATGATAGGAAACATCAGAAAGGGTAGGAAAACAGACTCAGTCTCACTAGGATGACAATCCAGATACTGTAGCCCAAAATCAGGAGGAACTTTAGTGATACAGAGCTTCTTCTCAGAGATTAAAGGGCTTACTCCATAACTGGTGCCCCAGCATCTAAGGACAGCACCATGGAAGGGCGTCCTGCTGTAGAAAAGGAATGGTGTGTTCTTTTTAAGAACAGGGCTCTGGGGAGTAGAAAATGCAAAATGGAGGCCAGGGGAGTCAACAGATGAAATGTGCAAAGACATAGCTAAAAGATTTTCATTTGTTGAACCAAAAACTTGAGTGGGAGGAAAAAGAAAGGAGAGCCTTACAGCAAACAGAGACATTGCCAGGTGCCCTTCCAGACTCTCTTGTCCATATGGCCCTGGCACTGGTGGATGTCATATCAGAGTTAGGGTTGGCACTAGGAGATGTCATATTGGAATAGAATCAGAGCTCAAAATCCCCATCCTCCACTGTCACCAGGCATGGGGCAGTTTGTACTGCAAGAGCCTGCAACCTCAGCATAGGCAGCTGAGTGCTTTCCTGCAAAGATCAGTGTTTGGTGCTTCCACCTCTGCTGTGGCAGCTCTCTCTGAAGGATCAGGAAAGACACCAGCAGAAACAACTCCCCGCCCCAATCTGGAGCTGTGGCTGACTGGCCTGCATGACTACAGCAAAACCCCCTCGACCTTGGCTACTGGAGCTCTTGCCTCAGGTCTCTACTCTGTAACCTGAAATCCTAACACAAGACAATTACATCAAGGCAGGGAAAGAAAGTCGTTTAATCTAATCCATGTAAATAAAAAGAGAGAGAGAGAGAGAGAGAGAGAGAGAGAGAGAGAGAGAGAGAGAGAGAAAATCATAATACAACAGAATTAAGTAAACTACCTAAAGATTTCAAAGCAACGCTCTTGGTGATTTTCACTAAAATTAACAATGTATGAATAAAATAATATCTATAACAAAGAAAAAATATGAGAACGTTCCAAACAGAATTTACAGTTAAAGAACACAATAGTTGAACTAAAGAACACAAGAGAGGAGCTCAAAAGTAGACTGGAAAAAGCTTCCAATCAATCAATGAGCTAAAGATAGGACAGTGGAAAGCAACCCAGAAGGTCAGCAAAGAGAAAAAAGAATGAAAAGGAATCAAAACAGCATAAGAGTCCTATTGGGCAGCATCAAGAGGAACAACATTCACATCATAGGGATTCCAGAAGGAGAAGAGAGAGAGAAAAGGGCAGAAATCTTACTAGAAGAAATAATAGCTGAGAACTTCCCTAACCTGGAAAGGGAATAAGACATCTAGATGCTGGAAACTCCAAGAATTCCAAACCAAAAGAAACCCAAAAAGACACACTCTAAGACACATTACAATTAAAATGACAAAAATTCAAGACAAAGAATCTTAAAAGCACCTAGAGAAAAATAAATCACATAGAAGGGAATTTCCACAAGATTGTCTGCAGATTTTGCAGTGAAAATTTTACAGATCAGAAGAAAAGGACTTCCAACCAAGATTACTCTATACTGCTAGGTTATCACTTAAAATTGAGGAGCAATGGAGAACTTTCTAGAAAAACAAAAGTTAAAGGAATTCACAATTAAACCAGTCTTATAAGAAATACTAATGGGATTTCTATAAAATAAACTCAGAAGCAGCAAGACACCAAAAATACCAAATGTTGGGGGAGGGGATGAAAGGAAGAATGAGAACTTTTAGAATTAACTTGCTTTCAATTTAAAATAAGTTGAAAGCAAAATATCAATGAGATGTCATCTCACACCTGTAAAAATAGTTTTTGTCCAATTGACTAGAAACAAGTGTTGCTGAATATGTGTGGAGTGGGGTGAGGAAACCATATGCACTGTGGTGGAAGTATAAAATGATCCAACCATTATGGAAGGTAGTGTGGAGATTTCTGAAAAATAGGAAAATAAAAAAATTATATTTGATTCCATTATCTCACTTCTTGATATTCACCCCCAAAGTACAAAAGCATTAACTTGAAGAGATATGTACCTTTAAATGTATTATTATTTACAATAATACAACAGTTGGAAGAAAACCTAAGTGTCCATTGGGAGATGAGTGAATGAAGATGTGATAAATATACAGATAGACAATAGGCAGACAATACAGACCACAGATAGATATAAAGATATATGCAATGGAATACTAAATGCCATTTGAAATAAGATGGATGGACCTTGAGGGAATTATGCTAAGTTAAATGAATCAGAAGGATAAAGTAAAATACCATGATTTCAAACCTTGTATGGTATATAGAGAAAGCAAGCAAATGAACCACATTAAATAACTATAGGACCAAATTTGTGGTTACCAGAAGAGAAGAGGAAGGGGGGACAAATTGAATAAGAGGGATCAATTACATGGTGAAAGAGAATTGGACTGTTGGTGGTGAATTTAATCTATCATGTACAGGTGTTATTTGTTGACTTGCAATGATGTACACCTTAAAGCTATATATTGTTATAATGCAAAACCCTTCAATAATTTCAATAAAAATAACATGACAACCATGTAGACTCTCTTCATAGAACTACTATTGCTCTCATGTATTGCTGATATTATGGAACTAAAACAAATGAAATGTTATAGCATAGGAAGAGAATATTTGCAGTTTTTTGGTCTCCAAATCTGTAAACTTTCAGTGTGGTGGCTTTGTACATACAGTCTTTAAGTTAAATGACAGTCTACTTGTTATTTCTTTGGGGATATGCCGTTAACATCTGTGTTGGCAATAGGAATGACTGTGGAGACAAAAGCTGAAAAATGGGTGGTCCTCATTACTGTTTTCAATCCCTGCAAGAACAATTGCATACTTACATTCTTTTGATATTTACTAGTTAAAAATATTATATCCCTTATTTCTATTGCTGCATCTGAACTTGTAGAAACAAAGCACAGGTAAAAAGCCTCTTGACATTGGTTTTAGAAAGGATTTTATAAATATGATACCACCAAAGCACAAACAATAAAAGTAAAAATAAACAAGTAGAACTACATAAACTGAAAAGACTTCTACACAGCAAAAGAAATGATCAGCAAAATGAAAATACAATCTACAAAACGGGAGAAATATTTGAAAACCTCATATATAAGGGATCAATATTCCATATATAGAGAACCTATGTAAGTCAATAGTAACAACAAATTCAATTTAAAAATGATCAAAGTACCCAAATAGATATTTTTTCTAAAGGTGATATCCAAGTGGTCAATGGGTACATGAAAAGGTGTTCACCATGACTCATCATCAGGGAAATGCAAATCAAAATCACAATGCAATATATCACCTCACACTTATTCAAATGGAAATTATCAAGAAAATAATAATAAGTGTGGCAAGGAGACAGAGAAAATGATATTCTTGTGCCCTGTTGGTGAACTGTAAACTGGTACAGCCTCTGTGGAACACAATATGGAGGTTTCTCAAAAATTTAAAAACAATAACTACCATTATGACCCAGTAATCCCACTTCCAGGTATATATTTAAAGGAAATAAAGTCAAGGAAATAAAATTCTTGATGAATCTATCTGCACTTCAAGTCACTGTAGCATTTACAATAGCTAAGATAGAAACAACCCAATTATCATCACCATTAAAATGCACACCTTAAATTTAAGCAATTTTATATGTTAATTATATCTCAAAAAACTTAGGGGGAAAAACAAAATTTTCATTATTTACATGAAAAATTTTCACTTAATTAAATATATTTTAATTTTTCAGTTCCTTTACATAGGCCTCTTGAGAATAAGTGTTCCTAACAGTGAGATAAAACTAACTACACATCAGCAGATGTCATACCTTAACTGATTCTTTTCAACTGTCCTTTCCTGTCATTTTCAGGTGTTCTGTTTTTTTCTGTAAACTGCAACTGCCTTTTCTCCATGATCAATTTCATTTTTCATTTTCAACTCCTAGTGAGCCTCCAGGAGCCACTCAAACTAATATTTTTCACTTTGCTTGTATAAGAATTATAATACAAGATATGTTTTTTTCTTGAATGCCAGTCTCAGTACAAATATCCATATGGTTTACAGTAGCTATATAAAACCTTTTTAAATTCTGTGGCTATGCTTTTCCAGCTGAAATGTGTCAGTTATGATTATATTTTATTTTTCTGATGAGAGCAGCACTGGTCAAAATTTGCTATCATTTCAACAACACTCAACAAGTATTGATCATCTACCATGTACCAAGTACTGTTGTGGAGACTGAACAGTTATAAAACAGATAAAAAGTCTTGCTTTCATGTCTCATATTCCAGACTACCAGAAAAATGATTATAATATATAATAGATTGGATAGTGATAGGTGCTTGGAAAAAAACAAAAACAAAACAAAATCAACAAGTAGAACAGAATGTAGGGAAAACCTGGGGATTGCTTTGTAAGTTTAAAAAGGGTGTTCAGTAGGCTACTGAAGATAAATGGACTGGTTCCGATGAGAACTATATTCACAACCATTACCACAAGCTTCATGGTTTACAACAACACTGATTTAGAGTGTGTTCTTGTGGCCCAGGGGGTTCGGATGCTGGTGTGCAGACCATGTAAAGCCCAGGGTTCAAGACCCAGAACCAGTGAAAAACAAAAATGAACACTTAAAGATGTTTCTTCCTCCTCAAAAAAAAAAAAAAAAAAAAAAAA